>ML810803.1:217997-270152 GCA_009831015.1 Picea engelmannii | reverse complement strand
GCAGCTTGTATCTAAATTTGTGGACAGATGTATTGCATACACCGAATCTATGCGAAGATGAACACCTGGCACCAAGCGAAGATAGAGTAAGAGAAAGGGAGCGATTGCATTCCTCCCAGTTGTAACTGAATGTGTGTAACCGTTGAGAGCCTAACTGATCTGTAAAGTTGTATAAATATATCACAGAACGAAATAAACGAGGCTGGACCCTTTTGGTGTCGATTGTAATAGAGTTTTTGCATTTGAAGAAGTTAATATATGCAATTTGGATATTCTCGATTCCGTCCAGACTGTGTTACAAGTTTGTTTCTTTGTATTTCATGTTTCATCCCATTTCATTTGTTCATAATTGATGTGCTTTGTTATACTTTAGTACGACCACTACTATAACAAAAGAATTCTTGTTTTCTGTATTTGTTTATTGTCTTTCCTCTGCACCAACTATCAGTGGGTGTAAGACCAATTTGCACTTTCAGAATTCTACGTTTATTCTTTGCTATGTCAATTATTTTCTTACTAATTTCCTCCTCTGTTTATATGTGAGTTTTCTCTTTGACAGGAATCTTGCGCTATATGCAGCTAAATGTATTTCTCTCATCTCACACTTTTTTATTAAAATATAATACAGTTACGGGAAAGAGCCTTCAAATCGCATTTCTACTTTGTTCCAAAAACGTAAAATTCTCTTTTATTCGACTCAATCGAGACAATATTTAATAAACTTTTAAACTCGTTATATTCTTACTATTCCTCCATGACTGTCCCTGCTACGACACAACCTAATATCGAACCCAGACTATCTAACCAAACACATATCGCCTTAAACCTTTTTGACATAATCCTTAAAACTGCTAATAACCGGGACGAACTTGAACGTTCATGGGCAGCCATTGAACAAGATATAAATAATCAGGAACAGTTGGAAGCTAGACAACGCCAACGTAGAAATCTTCCCTAGTTTCCTCACCGAAGGTGACATTACCCTCATATCCATTTTTCATCTACTTTCGGATGCCTTGACACTGTATTTTTAAGCCTTACTACAGACTCAGGAACAATAGGTCTGATGGTAAAATGGTATATCGAGCTGCCGCGAAAATCTTTTGTCAATTTTATTTGTCTTTCCATGGATTTTCTGACACATTTCCAACTACCCATTCGGTATGAGACCAATACTGAGATTTTAAACTCACTTTGACAATCCAACTCCACTCATATTTCTTATCATATTCTTGAATGGAGGCAATGAAGACATTTAATTAAAGCCACTATTCCATACCAACTCCTAGCAGATTGGTTCACAAAGTCACTCCTCCCTCCCATTGCTAGAGATGTCGCCATGGGAGGCGTTGTAACCAAGGAGAAAGCCATCATTCATGCTCAATATTTATACCTGGTATATTCCTAGTAGGGCACACTATATGATATAATCCCTCATTCTCCTCAATCGTTGAATGATCCGACAAAACCATCCCCAGGAGCCCATGTTGATGGCATAGTGGGTTCCGCAAAATCAAATTATGCGATACAATCACATAATGGTACCAATACCAAGTATCCTCCCTCTTATGCACAAACCTCTGAGGCGAATGTGGTGAAATCCATTTCATCTCAGCAATCCAGAGGAAAGAAAAAAAACAAGGTTAAATCCAAAAAATCCTCTAACCAACAAGAGAGTAAAAACACCCAAGACCCCAATGTTGGGGGCACAAACAAAAGAAAGGATAAATATCCTTGCATGGTATGTAAGGAGGACCACTTCACCAAATATTTCCCTCACCTTTCCAAGACTCATCAATACCTCAAGCGAGGGGGATCTCCTTCCCAACCAGTGGTATTAACCAATCCTTTCCCCCAGCACCAACAAATGGTCACACAAGTTCCTGTACCCCCACCCCGGGGAAATGTAGAGTCCTCATCCTGTTATACAATTATTTTCCACCTGATCACTTAATGGGAATCATCTATGGGTTAGAAATATGAAACACTGAATCATACCACTTTTCCCCTGAGTTTGCGATACCTTTTTTCCTAGTCGTTGGTTTCTCCTTTATATCCTGTGATCAGAAAGTGCTAGTCTCTCCTCATCCTCTTGCAAAGGGAGATTGGTCCCTCCCTGTAAGAATGTAGGGCACAAACATGTCTGTTAGTCCTTATTTAGGATTGGTTTCATGAGATGATATTAAACCCCAGATTCTTCATGGTTTAACCTCGAGAAGCTTTTCATCATGGGCATAGAGATCTTATCCAAACTACACTTTGATATTATCTCTACTATCCTATAAATAATGGTGGTCTCTCATGGGAAAAGGGGAAGAAAAGAAAAAGAAACCTTATACTAGCGGTTTGATTACAAATCTTGGGAAAGGAACTTGGAAAATTCCTACATCAACTTCTTTGATTGTAATTTGTAATCCACTAGTTTTATTAATAGAAGATGTACAAGATGTTTCCCTCTACTTGGATGTATATGTAATTGTTATATTTCTTTGTGGAGAATTAATGTTTTCATGTGTTATGATACATTATTATATCTATCATTAATTTATATAGGATTAGTTTGATCTTGTGAAAGGTTTATGTGTCTCCATGTGTGAAGATATAAATTGGTAAGAACAAAGGGATTCTTCGTGAAAGATAGCAGCTAGGGAGAGTGTAGGGACAACCGTCAGATCATCAGGTAAGCATTTTATTTTTCCAAATTGTAGATTATTTTTGTGTATGATGTAGATCCAGGAAAATATACCATTTACATCTCTATTTTATCTTATATCAAGAAATAGCCTAAGGGAGTTATCTCTTGCAGGGTTTATTTACCCTACAACATAGAGAAACCAGAGGAACCTGAAGAAGGGGAGAACCTCTTCCACTCATAGATGTGGGTGAATGGGACCCCCCTCCATTTTATTGTTGATAATGATAGATAGAAGAAACTAATATCAATAGAGGTCGTCAAGAGGTTGACCCTAACAAAGACACTGCATCTGCATCCATCCACCATCAATTGGCTTATCCAGGGACAAGACATTTGCGTCAACCATCAATGCAGCCTGCACTACGACATCAAACCCTTCAAAGATGAGGTATTGTGTGATATTTCCTCCTTTGAAGTTTGTGATGTTATTTTAAGACAACCTTATATGTGGAAGCATCATGTTGTTTGTAAATCTAGACCCTATAGTGTCATTATTACTTTGGGAGGTCAACTCTACAGGGTAGCGAAGGGAGTCCCAAATATTGTGGTCTCTTTGATCTTCGTGAAGTGGTGCATAAATATGGTCTCTCAGACCATGATATTTTTCCTATGTATGGTATGTGTGGAAGGTGAATGGAAGGTCACTGCAACCACCAAAACCTCTACATGAGGTCTCTCTACATAGCATCAACAAGTGGACAAGATAATAGAAGAGCACAAAGACGTATTTTCCTCACATGTTGGGGTGTCTTTGCACTATTAGGTAAAGCACTCAATTGATTTGACACTTGGTGCTCTCTGCCTAAYGACCTTGTATACAGGCGTTCTATTATGGAGAATGAAGAAATCAAATGCCATATGCAAGATCTAATTCTGAAGGGCCACATCAGACCAACATCCTCACCTCGTGGGAGCCCAATTGTTCTAGTACARAAGACGGATGGGACATGATGAATTTGTATTGATTATAGATCCCTGAACAATATCATAGTCAAKAATTGGTATCCAATCCCCCATATTGATGATCTTATCAATAAACTCAAGGGTGCCAAATTTTTCAGTAAGATTGATCTAAAGCTAGGCTACACTAGATGTCRATTGAGCAAACTAATGTATGGAAGACAACCTTCAAGTCTAAATAAGGTCTCTTTGAGTAGTTGGTCATTCCTTTTGGATTGACTAATTCCCCATCCACATTCATGCAAATGATGGATGATATATTGTGGCCATTCAAAAAATCCTTTGTGGTCATATATTTGGATGACATCCTCATCTTTAGCAAAAATTGGRAGGAAAAATTGAATCACATTTAGCAGGTCTTGGGAACCTTGCAATAACACAAGTTATATGCCAATTTGAAGAAGTGTTCCTTTGGCATGCAGAGAATCCAATATTTGGGATACATCGTGGATGAGTAGGGTGTGCATGTGGATCAATCCAAGATCCAAGTCATCCTTGACTGGTCGACCCCAAAGACACTGAATGAGCTCTCCATCTTCTTAGGCCTCACCAACTTCTACTGCAAGTTTGTGTTGGGGTTCTCTCATATCACTTGGGACCTAAGCCAAGTGACCAAGGGTGGAGTGAAGGAAAAGTTTATTTGGACCCCTTCACAATAGAAAGCATTCAAGGATTTGTAATTCCACCTTTGCTCGACACCAATCCTTATTCTATTAGACTTGCAACAACCATTTGAGATTGAGACATATGCTTCATATTATGCTATCTGTGCATTCTAACTCAACATGGGAATCTGATGTCCTATCACAGTTAAACACTATCTAATGTTGTTTGTAGATACTCCACCTATAAGAAAGAGATGTACTCCATTGTGCAATCAATTCGATAGTGGAAGAATTACATTTTGGGGAAGGAAACAATCATCCACATTGATCATAGGCATTTGCAATTCATGCAAACACAAGGAAAGTTATAAAATGTCTGCCATCAAAATTGGTCCATGTACCTACAATAATTCCACTTGAACATCAAGTACAAGAAGGGAAGCACCAACCATGTCGCAGACTACCTCAGTCGACCCCCAGTTGTGGCGCTAACCATAGTTCTTAACACCTGCGGGCATGAGCCCTTCGAGAGGCCACAATTATACAACAATGACTCTAAATTTGTTCCTACTTATCATACATTGAGCGCAGGAAAACCAGTTCTATAATTTCATCCCCAAGATGTAATGCAATTCCATCTAAGCCATCATTGTGTTCCTTCAAGCGAGTGTGCAAAGCTAATTTGGGAAGCTCATTACAGTCGGACAAAAAGACACTTTGGTTTGGAAAAAATAGTTGTAGTACTAAAAAATAATTTTTATTGGTTGAAGCTTCAACAAGATGTATGCAAGTACATCAGATCATGCATTTCCTATGCCATTACCAAACATGCTATCAAGAAACAGGGGCTATATACCCCTCTACCTACTCATGATGGGCCTTGGGAGTCCATATCCATGGATTACATGTATGATCTACCTTCAAACAAGCATGGGAACAACTATGTCTTTGTGGTCATTGATCGATTCTCTAAGATGGTAGTTTTGGTACCCTGCACAAAGAGTATCATAGCCAAGGCCACCGCTAAGCCTATGGTCGACGATGGACACCAAGTTGACCAAATTGACTAACTTGCACCCAAAAATGGATGGAAAAGAAAAGGTAGTCAATAGGATTGATTGTTCATATCCTGAGAATATACAATTCCAAACATCCATGCACATGGGATGAGATCCTTCTTTATGTTCAATATAGATAACACAAATCCCTCCACAACTCTATTGGCCATAGCCCTTTTTAAGTGTTCCTGGGGTGCCAACCATTGCCCCTCATTGACGTAGCCATTCCCATTATAGTTGCACAAGAAGTGTCCCCCCATGCTCAGACCAAGGTTGATTGAGTAGCCAAATTTGTTGAATGAATATAACACATCCAACAACAAGTTTATGATGTTTTGTATAAAACCAATGCCAAGTATAAGCAGCGCCACGATCAACATCAGGTACCACACAAGTTTCAGGTGAGAGATAAGGTATGGTTGCATTTGTAGAAAGAGCATCTCATAGAACACCATTGGAATATCTATCCACTCTGATACAAGCATTACATCATCACCAAGGGTATGGATGAGAATGAATTTGAATTAAGTATCCCCCCTTTATTTTGCTTGAAGAACTACTTCGACCATATTTTCCACCTCTCCTAGATAGTTCGGACATGGATGAGCACTTGGCCCCTACAAAAATCAATCTTGATTGCATTGAATAGGATACAATAGATTAGATCATTGACACCAAGACAAAGGTCACCCACCAATAGAACATCCAACTCTACTGGGTCGTTAAAAAAGGGTAGCTTCTTCACTAGGGCAAGTGGCTCACCAAGAGTCAGCTTTAGTAGAAGTTTCCCAATCTGATGGAGTAACTCGATGCAATTGGGACCATTGCTTCCTAAGGGGGGAGGATTGATCCAGGAGGATATTGGTGTCCACCCACTTGTTCCACTAATTCATAATGGTTCCACTTCTTGGCTGTTTTTCTACAGTTGTTTGGGTCCCTAACTTCCAGGGTCGTTTTGAGGTCCTAAATGATGTATTTTTGGAGCGGCAATGCCTAATATGTAGAAAAAAAAAGATGTTAGGTCGTTTGGAATGTGTGCTTCTTAGCTAGACCTTTCCTACAAGCTATCGAGTGCCCCAAATGAATATCATAGAAAAATTTATGCCCCTGGGAAGTTGACATATCAACTAACCACGTTGAGTCCCACAAACCTTTTGGTGTTTCATCTTCAAGGGTTAGGGTTTCAGATGTTTAGGGTTTTCTCATTGATTCTTTATGCTAAAAGGTATTTTCGACCTCTTTATAATCAAATTCATGCGAATGAGTGTAGCCAACACATCTCTCTCTTCATGGATAAACTACCACCATTCTAGATAGCTTGCGTGCTTTGCATTTTATAGTCTTTTGTATTCTAGACAGTCATTAATATAATCTGAGTTTAATTGTATTACTATGTTTCTTGCAATACATTTGTTTGTTTCCTTGTTATATCTCTTCATTCATGTCATTCTCAATATAATTTGGATTAGAGGCAACCCAAAGAAAGAAGCAAAGGTGCCAACCAAGAACAAACTTCCTCCCAAGATATTGTGTATTGAAGAAACAAGAACCTTGTTGTTCCAAAAATCACTCAACACCATTGAGATGCCACAACTTTCCAACTCTCTAAAGGCTGGTAAACCTATTGAGACAAAAAAAAATAGATCCAAGAGACGATACCCCCAAAAGAAAGGACCCATGACACCAAAACACCATTGATTACTAAGACTAAAACCCATAGAACTAGGGTGGTGAATACCAAGTATTGGTTGATGATGCATAGACACTAGAAAACTAAACACACAAAGGGTATCCAAGAACCAACACAAGTGTATAATCATGTACAAGACAAACCTAGAAACTAAAACCAAAAAACTGAAATTACAAAGGACCTTACAAAAGATGATTGTGTTTCTTACCACATGATTTTTTAACGAATTGAGCTTGCTCCCAACTACATTGCTCACTCCTCCCTTGTAAAAATACATTATCCCACCTCTACTTTGGTAAATATCATTAGGTGGTTCAAGTGACAAGCCTAAAATTGTTAGGAATATGTTATATTATTTGCATGATTATCTCCACACGTTGTTTGTATGCATTGGGGGGGAGAGCCCTCGAAAGAAAACAATTGGGCCACTTTTGGTCCGTTTTTTGGTATGTTTTGTGTTTTTCGGCCAATAGTTTGTTTTTCCATTGTAATCTAATATTGTTTAATGGATTAGGGTTATAATCTAATTTGGATTAACATATTAGGATTTTGGATGCTATGGAGTACCTAAATATTGTATTATGTATTGTCAAGTTAATAGAATGAAGAAGATAAAGGTGCAACTCTAAGTTTTGTTGGCTTTCCTAGTTAAGGTTTTCCATCGTAAATATTTGTGTATTGTGTGTATGTCATTTTTCTTCTTTCTATTTTGCTTAAGAATTTGTATGCATTGTTTCACTTCAAAGGTTTACAACTTATAACAATTATTTAGAGCATGCGACAGGAGGGTGGACCGATCATGTCAAATTTATGCACCTCTCTTGAATTCAGGTGATTGTAGAAGTATGACATATGTTTATTTTCAACTTTGGTGTGTTCCTTCATATTCATGAGTATAAAGGTTACTCTATGGATTGATAGTTTAAAACTCCATTAATCGTTAACACCCTCATTTTTAATGAGGTGGCCTCATTGACGAGCAAGTCATCTTGATGATTATGCTCCCTTAAAATATGGAAAAACAAAACCTTTTGAAGAATACAAACCTCTTTTTGAGAGCAAGGATAGATGCAATCCTACTATTGGATGAGGTATATTTTGAGAGCATCAATGTGATGTTTGTGTTTGAATAATCTATGATGATCATAGGATTAATTCTAGACTCATTGGCTATATGAAAATCTTGAAAAAGAGCATAGGCCTCAACTTGGTTATTAGTGGAATGCCCTAGACCCCAAGCATAAGATGTTTATTTCAAAAGGTATTAGAAACATCCACCTTTCCTATCTATGTCGACACCTGTAGAGCACATGATGTGAATTTGTAATACCCCAATTTTAAACCCTAAAATATATTATGTTAATGTATTATGTAAGTAATGAGGTTATGTGATGGGAATCAAGCCATATGGTTTGACTTATAATGCTTTGTAAATGCACTGCAAATATTCTTAGTGTGGAAATCAAAGCCCGGAACTAACTAGTGAATACTTATGAGTCCCAACAATAGTCTATGATTACAATGTGGTTGTTATGTTTTCAATGGTGTGCTTAGGTATGTAAAGACATGAACAAAATGAAGTACATAATAATGTAACATCCACCAAAAAGGTTGCTTGAGAAGCCAAAAAGGGACTAGGATACCACAAGAGGGGAAGATGAAAGGGGGTGCATGGGTGATTTGACTTGACACTTGTTATTTGAGATTCACCCTACCTTGCCCATGCTTCTTTACAAACATTTCCATTCAATGTTTGACTTGGGTGGAATTTTGGATGTTTTCCATGCCTCTTGGGAATGGCACACTTGTCTTATCCAAACTCTTGGGGGAAAACAATTGTTTACTCCCATTCATGGATCATTCTTGCATCTTTCATTTTCCATTGAGCATTCCTCTCCCATTCATTGTTTTCCTTGATTATGGAGGAACCTTTGTGAAACCATCAATTTTTATACCTACAAATGGCAAGAGAATCCCATGAATTAATGAGGAAAAAGAATGTGGAATTTGGGGACTTCTTGTTGAGAACTCAAAGAGGAAATGGGATGGTTTTGAAGTTAAAACCATCGTTGGAATTTCCACAAGAAATGAGGAAAACCCCACAAACTTGTAATCTTGTTAGTGCTTATCAAGGACAATTTGATCCAAGTGATCCTCTACAGATCATTTTTGTTAGATAATCAAAGGATTAGGTAGATCAAAAAACTATTATTCCAAGAAAGAGAGGTGTGTCTAAAGATACCATTACAACACTTAAGCACAAATGAGCATAAATTATTGTAGATATCACATATTCATCATATGCACTTGTTCATACATTATTTTCATACTCAGATAGACCCATAGGGCCATCTTATACAACACCAAAATGTAACCAACTCCCTTCAAGTGAGGAAGATGAGTTCCACATAGATTGGTGAGGGCACATGGGAAACTCTTTAATTTTTTCCTTGTTTTGCGCACTAGTTGACTATTTTGTTCTAATTTCCTGACCAAGCAAATTCTTAGTTGACCATCTAGTCCATTTCCTATTCAACCTCTCAGTCAACCCCTCAATCGACCATTTAGTTGACTATTGATTGTAAACTAACTACCTCCAGAAAATACGTCGGTGTGATGAACTTGAAAAGCCTATTATTCCAATACTCCCCCATCAACAAAACRTTCTGGAAAATTRAGAGGTGAAATTGATTCTATACACACCCCATAATTTCACTTCCTAAAGCCCAAGCATAGCTCGAAGTTTCACAAACTTTATCTTCTAAGAGAGGCTTCGTAAAGATATAGGCAACCTAATCATCTCTGCTACAATAAAMAAGATTCACAACATTTTATTGTACTATATGTCTCAAATAATGAACATGAATCTCCTCGTGCTTCATTTTGTTACATGCAACATGATTTTCCACCACCTATATCCCACTTTAATAATCACAATACACCACATTTGATGTCTTTATTGAAAATCCAAGTTCGTCTATGAGATGGAAATTCCATACAGGTTTTGTGCCAATATGTACGACACCATGATAATATTCTTCTTTGGTTGATCGAGAAACGACATTTTTCTTTTTGCAAGACTAGACAATGGGTCTAGAGAAAAGTTGAAACACACAAGTAGATGTTGAGTTTTGGTCATTGTCATATCTAGCCCAATATAATTCTTTGTAATTGAATAATTGGTTCACTTTGTCACTGCAATAGTTTATACAAAGTTGATAAGTTATCTTGATATAATAAACAATTCTCTTTACAACTTTAAGGAGAATTTCTTGCATATCCCGAATAAATTGAGAAACCACATTGACATCAAAATAATATCAAGTTGACTATGAGTCAAATAAATAATGCTACCGACAAGCCGTCGATGGTGTAGCATTGACTTTTGGATAATCGCATTCCTTAGTCAACTTCACTCCCAACTGATATGGTGTAGCACAAGCTTTATAGTCTTCCCTTATGAACTTCTATAAAATATTCAACACATATTTAGGTTGGGAAAGAAAGATATTATCATCAATCTGTAAGACTTGGATGCTAGAAAGGAAATTCAATAGACCAAGGTCAATCATCTCAAAGGTATACACTAACTGCTTCTTCAAAGCGAAAAATAAATCAACATTGATTCTAGTAATGACTAGGTCATCCACATACAATGAAACAATTAATGTTTCGTAATTTACATGTGATACAGAGATACTTTGATTTGATTCACAACATTTGAAATCAATATTGAGGAAAAACAATCAGTTTTCTCATACCATGCCTCGGGGACTTGTTTCAAACCATACAAGGATTTCTTCAGTTGGCACACAAGATTTCCATCCTTGTCAAACCCTAGGGGTGTTGATATTATGGTAGTTGTGGGAGGTATTAGCCTCCACATGTAAAATTTGACAAGACTAGAATATTCAGGGAAGCAAGAGAAACCCTAAAATGTTGGATAATAACCCTAGAAGACAAGTCGACTCAAGAGAATATTTAATATTGAGTTATTAGCCTCCAGAAAGAGATTTCGGCCCATTCAAGTGAGATAGAGAAGTATAAATAGAGGGCGATAGATCTCATTTGTCACTCTCACACTCACAACTGCATATGACTAGTGGTGCGCAAGTTTGGAGAGGGAGTGCAGTTGCAGCTGCTGCAACTGGGATTTTGGCTTTTGGTTGGAATTTCTCTTGGTTATGGTTTGGACTTTTTTCTTGGTCTTTGGTTATTATTTATTGGTGTGCTACCCTTGGAGAAAGGTGTGCTACCTTGGTTGGCTATTGTTCTTCTTCTGGAATTATTTTTTCTGTCAAGGGTAAGGTGCTCGGGGGTGGCCTTTGTGCTTATGGTTGGGTGACAATATTGTTATATTTTCTATGGAAAAATGAGCACATCTCTTTATTTCTAACAGGTTATGGGCCCACACTATCTTCAGACAGTCTAACCACTAGAAGATATATTTGGAAGTTATTTGTTAAGCTCGTTATGGCACCAGTCATAGCTGCATCTAGGTTTTCTGATTATGCAGCTGCAACAAACCCTAACCCTTGTGTTTTGGAACTTCTGGTGAAGCATTTGACCTAATTCCTTGACATCCTAGTGCACCCTAGCCTAGCACACCTCTTGGCACCCTCAACTAGCAAAAACGTCAGGTTTGAATTTTTGGTTAAAGTCAAAGTCACAAGTTGATTGGTCAAAGTCAAAGTCAAATGTTGACTTCTAGTCAAATTGATTATGTGATCAAAGTTGAAATTTTTAGAGTTTCTAGCTTGTTCTAATCATTGAATCTTCTGATTGAGTTTATAATCTCTTCTTGTCAAGATGATATCTAGTTTCAGATTGGAAGACAAGTTGGACAATGCTACAAGGTTTCAAAGGTATGCACTTGTATATGTTATCTAAGTTATATCATCTAGAAAAACATGAGTGTGTTTGTAGGGAAAGTAATATAGATCTTGTCCAAGATGTCATCTTGGATTTAGTGCATTCAAAAGAACAAGTGCACCCTCCATATAATTTAAGGCTTCAGGTTCCAGGTTTGATTAATTTTTTAAGCTTCAAATTTTTGTATATCAAATGTGATAGTTGCTACATTACAAATTGTGAAAGAAGTATTTGAAATATTTTGTTATTGCTAGGTGCAATGAATACTTGACTACATATGAATACTATTGATATAGATGCTTATTGTATTTTTTCGCGAGTTGAACTAACATCTCCTCTAGATAGATATTCTTGTTTGTTCTGGTTGCTCTTGTTCCGGGCAGGTACCCTTGTGAAATATGTTTGATGAACAATCTTTGAGGATGACACAACTGCCAGATGGGCAGCAATCAAAACAGATGGAAACAAAATTAAAGAGACTAAGAGGAGTTAGACTCGAGGGAAGTAAAAAATCAAAAGGAAACCAAAATAGACTTGTGACACTTTGTAGAAAGAAAAGAGAGATGCAGCAGATGAAAGCATGTACTCTCTCAGATGGAGGGAGTTGATCACATAATTCCAAAAGGAGAGCATGCATTTTTCTCATTCAAGCATGAAGCTGAGATTAGGAGGGAGCTAATCCCCAATGATATGATCCATTGAAGAAGAATCCGTAAAAACTATGAAGTATCTATCAGTGTTCTTCATTGGAAGTAACAATAATGATAAGCAACACATGTTCAGTTTGACTCTAGAAGAAGTCTTCTTCAAAAAGAAGCCTTGAATATCCTTGTTTTTCCATCTACATTTATGTTCCTATGGAGAAAGGTTGGATCCTTCAGGAAATAAGGGCATGTAATCTATAGAAGATTCCATGGAATCCAACATTGAAGAAAAACATGAGGAAGAACATGACGATTACAAGAAAGAAAGAAAAGTCAGAACAATCAATTGAACCAGTTTGGACCCACTAGAAGCAGTCAAGCAGGAGGAATGGAAGAAAGTTGTGATGAAGAAAAATGTATGTGAGAAATTGTGAAAAATACTTAAGCATTGATAGATACAAGGTGAGACTTAGGGCTAGAGGGTTCTCCCAGTAGGAGGGAGAAGACTACGATGACATATTTTTCTAGTAACCAGATATATCTCTACCTAAGCCATTATATCTCCTGCAGTATCCATGGGTTGGAGTTTACATCAGATGAATGTAAAGACTATTATTCTCAACAGAGTAATTCAAGAAGAAGCGTATGTAGAGCAACCTCAAGGTTTTGAGGTATACCAAAAAGAGACCCTTGTATGCAGATGAAAGAAGACCTTGTATGGATTCAAGCAAACTTGGTGCAAAGCCTCTCATGTACAACAAAAGTGTGGTGAAAACTTCCTATGACAAAGGAAGTATATTGAAATGATTCTTCAGAAGTCTGGGATGATGGATTTCAAATCCATGGAGAACTCCTATGATGACATATCTGAAGAAGTTGAGAGACTCTAATCCAGTAGACCCATCTCTGTATCGATAATTGATTGGCTTATTAATGTATTTGGAGAATACTCAACCATATATTTGTTTTGTCAGACGTTTAAGTTATGATATACAGTTGCATGGATTTATCGATTTACATTGGGCAGGGAGTGTAGATGATAGAAGAAGTGCTACTTGGATATTTTTCAGTTTGAGCTTTGCCATGATGTCATGGGATAGTGTTATAGCAATATTTGCCTCACCCCATGCAACTTGCTCAGAAGGCCTTTTCCATTTCCCTATGCATACTTGAAGTTCCTTTTTGCAATTCCCAGAGATAAAAAACACATTTTTCCACATATACGCTCCCTAAAAGCTATACAACATGCGTATATGCAGGTTGCACAATTGCAACCTGTGTACATCGGGTTTTGTGCCCAAAATTAAAAATGGTGTCAGGTTTCCATGTCACATCATGAGATCCATGATCCTTAACCTTCCATATACTGGAAACATTCTAACCCGGCCCTTCAGTTCCATCTGAAGGTTATAAATGGGCCATATCCAAGCTATGGAAAAGGGAGAAGAATTCAACTTTGAGAACAAAGTTGCTATGGAGAAATTATTCACTTCATATTGAGTCTACATCCCTTTTCCCTTTTAAGTATGAACACATTGTTCAGCCCCCAAGCTCTTCCCTATGTGATGGAGAACTTCATTGCCTCTATTATATGAGCTTTCCTTTGGTGTAGGATTGAAGTGGTGGAGGCCCAGCTAGAAGGGACTTAGTTTCTCGGTTCTGAACGTGTCGACACTGAATTTTGTCATTCATACACTTCTATTGATTACATTTTAATATAAATACACTTTTCTCGTCCAATTAATGTCTTGCAAATATTAGAATTATTATTCCATGGGCGTATTTGTTATGAATATTAATGGATTATGCTATTATATGTGCTAACTTTATATATTATCACCGTATGCTTTCATATCTTGGTTTTTGAGGACAAGTTGCAGGTGTATAGATTTGAGTCAAGTGTTCAACGGTGGACTTCATCGAACGTCTAGACGAGGTAGACTCTTTATCTTGTCTTGTTAGCATGTTTGTTTATATAGCATACTTGAGATTAGAGTTGATTTTTGAAGTCATTTTCATCTATTGTGGTTTACCCCATGACATAGAGTGATTTTATTCGTAACAGAATTGACAACCATACTGGGGAAGGAATCTTCTTTTCGGGGTTTGGAGTGTTTTTCTCCTTTGATTGCTCTCAGTTATCTTGAGTTTCTTGTCGTCTGATTGCTTGACAGCCTATTTTCATTTTGAGTATGATTTTCTTGGCCTTATCCTTAACCTAGCAGTGTTTCAATACATATACATGGGTTTTCCCTTGATAGACGCGTACATACGCAAGCTGTCTTTCTGTAGGGAGCGTATATACACGGTTTTATCCTGAACAATCGCGTACATCATCCTTGTTTGCTTGATTGCTGAGTTTGGTGTTTGTTGGGTAAGTTTTGATGGTTGTTGAGTCTTCTTGGATCTCTGTCATGATTGTTAAGTGCCTATAGATTTATACCGAACCTTCCTTTGGTTGAATTTTTGGGAAAAAAAAAAAAATCGTCATATTTTTCATTGGTTGTCCTTGCATCTTGGGCTGGGTGTTTGCTTCTTGATATCCTACTTGGTTTGTCTCTTTTTCTTACAATAGGGTTTATATATCAAGTTGTTGTTCAGTGCTTGCATTTTCATTTCCTTTATATTGAAAATACAAAAAAATATACATTTTGAATTATGGCATTTGACCTTTTGGGTTCTTATGATTGATCTTGATACATGTATAGAAAGATTTCATCTTATTTGAAATCGCAGAGTTGAGTTGAAAATTGTATTTTGAAAATCTTATCATTTGTTGAGAATTGAAGTTAGGACTTTTCATTATATTCATATTATTTTCTTTTACTTGCTGAGTCATAACATCATCAGTTTCACGACCACATCTTTTGAGTAAACAAAGCCACTAAAAGTAACGCCTATAAATTTAAAATTGATTAGAAATTATTTTATTTTTCAGGGTGCACAAACTATCTTAAGATTTAGAGCCTTGGAATAGGATTTTGTGAGTAAAATTATCCAAGGATATTAAACTCAACATATGTGTCTAACTAAGGGAGTGGTGAAATCCATTGTATAATTGGTGACGTCAGGAGGCTTCGTTCACACCGGAGTTAAGCACAAGGTCGTGTGAAGTTGGTTGAGGAGATATCGCTCCAATACCCTCTTAGCGTCAGAGATATTTCTAGGGATCTATTCGTATATGGGGGTCTTGCTAGTACCTTTACTTCTATGAGTGGCGGTGCTTTCGAGATTTCAAGATTTGTTACCCTGCCCATACAGTGGACCTGACTTACGATTGTTCACCTATGCATTCGTTATATCATGGTGGCTTAGTTGCTTGACATAGGTATCCACATAGGTTACTTGCAAGGGTTATTCTGCAGGTACACTAAGTTAGATAAGGGTCGGACAACACACAACATTTATGGAGGATTACCTCTCTAGGGGGATCTGACCAACTATGTTGTTAAGCCCATGAGGGCCCTTATAATTGATTCGGATACCTATGATATTTCGAAGGGAGTCTCAGGCCCCTCTTGGGAGAGACATACCTACTTTAGGGAGGGAGGCCCCTTTCAACCACTTTATCATGTTCGTGTGCATATTGGCCTTTTTGTTTATTTTGGTGTGCTCTTTGATTGTTAGTTCACCTTAGGATTTGTTTTTTATATCTCAAGTCTTGAGTCATCGTGGAGCCAGACCATCTTCCTCGCAGGTCTCTCTGTTTGTTGAAATTACCACCGCATCTTGAATCTTTGCCTTCTAAAAGGCGTAAATTTATCAACCGTGGTACACACACCTCCACCTACCAGACTTGTGGTCATACAAGTATGAGTACTGAGTTGAGTCAAAAATATAATGGGATTCCTTTGACTCCCATACCTACCATAGTTAATGGAAATCCTTCTACACCTTCGACCACTACGGTTGTAGTGTCAGAGGTTCCCATCATCACCCATGTCCGGCTTGTAGTAAATACTCAACCTATAGTAATGAACCCTTTTGGGTCTCTTTTTAGTTCATCGGGCTACAATACTCAGTCCATCCCTTCGGCCTCTAGCCCTTTCTCTTATGGTATGCCCTATTTCACATCACAATTTTCAGCCTCCATTCCAACATCTAATCCAAATCCTAGTATTGGGATTGGGGGCATGGCTCCTCCTCATATTCCACTCTCGTTTGGTGGTGCTCATATTCCAAAAATGACTCCTATAGTTGGAAGCATACCTCCTTTTCACCCCGGGTCTCATCCTAGTCTTAATTAATGTTCCTAGGAGGAGTAATTAACCAGGTGGAGAAGTGGTTACTTATGTTCCCTCCTTTACACCTACCTCCTCCACATTGATTCCGACCAACACATTTGGCATGACGAATCCACCTCTATCCTCTGGATTTGCACTCGGAGGAGGTCAGTTTCATACTTTGGGCAACCCCCAATCTAGAGCTACTCTAGTTGGGGGGAATATTTACAACCCTCATCATAACATTCCTACTGGAATGATGCCCAACCAACCCCTTATGAATCAGTTTAGAGGGGGGTTTTACAATCCTAGACAAGGCCATGGTGCATATCAGAACCCTGGATGGGCAACGATTCCTCAACATCAATCTTTCCCAAGAGCTTGGGGCTAGATGCCACAACCTCGTCTCCCTTTTATGGCCACGCTCAATTTTCCAAACTTATCGAGATTAATGAATGACCTGGTGCATCATGACCCAACATGGCCCCCCATCCCTACCAAGCTTCCTTCAGATATTCCAAAATTCGAGGGCAAGACTGGTGAGGATCTTAGTGATCACGTCATTACTTTTCATCTTTGGTGCTCTTCCAATTCCCTTAACGATGATTCTATTCATTTAATGTTGTTTCAACGCACCCTTATGGGGGTTGCGGCGAAATGGTACATAGAGATACATGGGGGGACTTACGGGAATTTTAATCAAATGGTTTTAGTTTTCCTCAACCATTTCCAATTATCGGTTTGTTATGATGCCAGCATAGAACTTCTAACATCCCTCCACTAGGACAAATCCACCCATATCTCGGATCACATCCAAGAGTGGCATAGACGGAAGAGGTTGATCAAAGCCTACATTCCTCCAGAGTTCATGTTGGAATGGTTTCTTAAGTATTTATTGCTTTATATATCGAAGGATGTCTCTACATCTGGGGTAACATCTGAAGAGGAAGATATTTTTAAAGACCAACAGTTAGATCTCATATATGCTCAGTCTGGGATGTTATACAAGATTCTTCCTAAGGCATCGAGGTCAAACTACGACCCTAGACAAAATCTCGGGCCTCATGCCGATGGAATTATAGGCTTCACAAATGTTAAATATATAGAATTGATGACAAGCCACTTGAAAGAGTTGTCTCTAATCCAGTCTGTAGGAGGACAAGCTTCGTCTGTGTCCTCCACTCCCACTCATTCGGTGGATGTACATTCTATGCAATCGTCGACCAACCCGAATGGTAACCAACAACCAGGATGGAATAAAAGGAAAGGATGTGGTAATAATTGTAAGGGTGGGAGGAATAATGATAATAAACCCAAATACAATGCTAACAATGATATAATGAGGGCTAATGTTGGTGAGGGAAAGAAAGAGAAGTGAAAGGTGAAATTCCCTTGTAAGCTTTGTATTGATGATCACCTTACCCACTTATGCCCCAAACTCGAGGAAGTTGCGAGGCTTTTATCTCTACCACCCATTGTGCTAACTAATCCTTTTTTGCATAATCAACACATGGCCTCGAGCTCCTCTGATGCCAAAAATGTGGTGAGTGGGAATCAAAACCCACCGGTGCAGGATGGTGACCATCTATGCATAAATATGGTCAAGTCTCAGATTAATGTAGCCACTCGGTCTTGTGATTATAGTTATTCACAGGTTGTTCTAGGTCTAGGGTCTCCCCCTCCTATAGAGACACCTTTATAGATCAAAAAACCGGAGCCTTTCCCTCGTATTCTGAAAGGAGTACTCAAATGCTCTACCCACAACCCTAATGCTAGAGCTGCCCACAATTACTCTATTGTTGAGGATATGGGTAAAACCCCTTTCACGATGTCATCTTTGGAGGTACTCCAGACGTGTCCTTCACAAATGAATGCCTTCTTATCTGCGTTAGGAGCTCTCAACCCCTGTGGCTCTAAGGTTATCAAGTTTGACGTCACAGATGTGAAGCCTCACTTGTCTTACCACGTGGCCTTTCAAATCCATGTGGATTAATCAAAGTATACCATCAAACATATTGTTATTGATGAAGGTGTTGCAACATGTGTGATGTACCTAACCTGTTGGAAATACATTGGCTCTCCAACCCTTTCTCAATCTCTGACCATTTTGACTGCATTTGATGGTCGTTATTTCCATCCCCATGGTATTCTTCCTACCTTTCTGGTCTAGTTAGGTGGGAAGACAGTGGAGGTGGATGTCGACGTGGTTGGTGCACTCCTTGACTATAACTTATTACTAGGGTGTAACTGGACTTATGCTATGACTACAGTCATATTGTCCATTTTTCGTACTTTATGTTTTCCTCGTGATGGGAAAATCGTGATGATCGATCAGTTGTCCTTTGCGCACACTATCCCCAATGCATCAGTTGGACCTTTGATCCCCGTGATCGATAATTCTCAGCCATCAACTGAGGATATTGATGTCAGAATGTATTCCTCCCTTATGGGTACCTTTGATTTTGTGGCACCAATTCATCATATCTATTCCATTTCCAGTAGGTCTACTTCGTCAATGAGATTCGTTCCTTTCCGCACTTCGTATTTTAATGATCCTTGGACCCTACCTTCCCTGACCTCGTCTTGTGAAGATCAGTCACATATTGGAATGGAAATGCCACTGTCGGCGATAGAGATAGCGTATCAGGTTTTTCTAGACTCTAATGTTGGCCTAGATCATGTCCCCTCGTAGACAAACGAGGAGGATCCTGTTCTCCGGTCCATATGAGCCACTTCATCATTTTACTCACATGATTTCCTTGATGATACTTTACCTTCATACGAAGAAATCATAGAGGCCATGAATGGTTCAGATAGGCCATGGGATGATATGCATCATCGCTCTTACTTCCTCCTAGAGCTTGCCAGAATTGAACAAGATGATTGTAAATCTACCTTGAGCGAGATAGTCGGTCACACTGTAGTTCCACTTGATACGCACGACATTTATTCCGAAGGAAACATGGCAAGTATTTATCCTACCATCACGATCAACATCTCTCATATTATTGGTGAATTTGAAAATGTATGTGTTGGTACGGATCGTTCACCTGAAGAAAATCAGTCATTCATTCGGTCATATGAAAAGAGGTCAATAATCGACCCTCATTTTAAATGCAAAATCCATTCTCTTAGAATTGAAGTTAAGCTCCTACCTGACACTTTCAATCTTGAAGAATGCCTCGTACACCTAGAAATCCTATATGAGCAGCATCGAGATGCCTCTACGGCTATTGAAGAAAATAAACGATGTGTCAAGGTCCAGTATGATAAGTTTGTCTGTCCTCAACATTATGTTGAGGGTGACTTGGTCCTCTTGTATGACCAAGCTAAAGAACCGTTGGGGGCAGGCAGGTTCAACCCCATGTGGCACGATCCTTATATCGTGTGACGTGTCTTAGAAAAAGGAGCCTATGTTTTAGAATATTATGAAGGGAATATGTTGGTTGAGCCCAGAAATGGGCTCTACTTGAAAAACTATTACACTTGAGCCCCAATCTTTGGCGTAAATCTTTGTATACTAGTGTATCTTAGTGTATATATCTTTTCTCTTTCGTCATCGGCTTGCTTATCAAGTTTTCCCTTGGTTGGAATATGTCAATGGGGTCTTTAGTTTACTTAGGATTCACAGATTGTGCCAGTCATCATACACAGAACTTGGCTTCCGCTGCTTGGGTCATTTACTCACCCGAGGATCAACTGGTGTCTTCAGGTGGCGTTTGTCTAAGGCTATCAATGAATAATGTGCCCGAATATAGCGTTGTTATAGATATTTTACGTGATGCCATTTTACATGGTATTCGTTCTTTAGAAGTTCTCCTGGACTCCTAGTTAGTAGTATGTCAGTTGAACGGAAGATACCGTGTGTGAGACCCTACTCTACTCTGACGATTCTTATAGGTATGACTTTTGGAATGACATTTTGATTTTATTACTTATGATCACATACCTTGAAGTTCTAATTATGTATCTGATGCATATGCTAATTATGTTTTATATTGGCATTTGTCACATAACTAAAGTAAAAGAAAATGCATTCACCAATGTACACATTGTAATATAAGTGAAGCCGAAGACCCAAGTTTTATATTTCTTCAAAAATATGGTGTTATAGTACAAAATTGAGGCTCACAACCTCAAAATACAGCCGATCAATACAATAACCATGACCTCTATGCTTGTAGCATCGGATGTGAGTCATGATAACATAGTACGACGTTTGCGAGATGTTGAAAAAGTCACACCCAAGGACGGGACACACCTACCACATGTCGTTGCATCTCCTCTAGCAGATCTTATACCTGAACCATGGGAATTCTTTGTGTCAAACACGAAAGGTTGTCCTGCACGTTTTGAAGCACTCTCTCAGTGTCTCCTCCCACTGGCTCATCCCCCCGGTGCCTTTGTTGGTGTCGTGGGAGTCCATCTGGTCATCACAGACCCACATCTGCGTAACAATACATGTTTTAATTAGTACTTGACATCATCCAAAAATATTTTTGTTTTTTCTTTTACAAAAATACAAAAAAATGAATATTTTATAGAAAAAAATCATACCTATGTCTCCGTAGGAAAAACCAGGTGGTAATGGCATGTTCAGATCTCCTCTAAAGTGAATCCTTGCATATGGATAAACATCCAAATCTATCACTGGCTGATGCCACCAGAAGAAAAACTTGTCGTTGTAGAGTGTTGGCACCCTACCACCCCCCAACCACCTCATCACCCTGGTCCACCGTGCCATGGCTAGATCACAATGTCCATGCAGAGAAATATCGACTCTAGAGCCCAAGCCTAGAACCCGCTTCAAGAAAAAACTACATAGGATAGATGCAAACCCGAAGTTCCTCTTTCTACCTTGTTTGTAGTCTGTCAGTTGGCTCTTGATGTTTCCCAGCAGTGAGGTGCACCATTCGTAAACCATTGGTCGCAAGCACTCCACCAAGTAGAACATAAGTGGCCTTGATACCTGATGCAACGAAGTCGACCTTGTGATCCACGCCAACACTAGGACAATGATCTTGAGACTCAGGTTGTTGATCGCTTTGATCGAGAGTTGGCTCCCTACCTTCTCGGTCCCTGCAACACAATGAGTGGCTATGTAGTCCTCTATATTCATGCCACTCCCAGCTCCCCGGGCTTTGAGGTTCACCACCTCACCTCAATGTGATAATCCTGTCAGAAATTATATGTCCTCGACTTCAATCCTCAATGGTTTCCCATCGAGGTTGAAGGCCTCAGTGTCTGGATCCCAGTAGTTCACTAGCATCTCGAGTAGTCTCACTTAAGCCCTCTTTCCTTTGAGATCCCAAAATTTATATAGCCAACATCTTCTTAATGCCAATTGGGCCCCTGGATATATTTCTACTACAACATCAACCTCTTCATGCTCCCTTTATCTCCACTCTAGCACCATCTCGCAAGTTTAAAATCAAATTTTGAGTCAATATCATTAAAAAAATTCAACAAACAGACTTGTACGCGAGCTTCAGTTTACACAGTCGAGTATAGACTGCACATATGCGGTCAGTTTTTATAACAGTCGTGTATAGGGTTTTGTATACGTGACACGATGAATTACAACCCGCGTACACCCTAGTTTCTAATTTACGCCTTCAAATACTCAAAAATTGAAGCCTAAATTAAAATTTTAAACCAATAGAAATGGAGAGAAGGGAAAGAAGACTTACTTGGTCTAGACGGTTGTCAATTCCATCACTCATAGCTCCCGCAATCGGAAGTTGAAGATCAGGGGCAATTTGGTCCAAAATGCACTATTTGGCTAAAAAACACAAATGATATGGTAAATTGGTTATTTTTTTACTATTTATAGAAAAAAAAAATTACCCACTTTTCATTGTTTTGCTTAGTTTTTGACCTAAGTGGACTAATAGTGCAATGGAAGGATTTGTTTTGGTGGTTTTGTCTAGGGATTCTTGTGGTTCTAGTGTTTTGCCACCCGTTAGTGACTTTGGAAGGTATCCTCTTGACCAACATATAGGATAGGTCGTCCATCTATTTTTGCATTTTTGCATTATCCTATGCCTATGATCCATATGCCTTAGGTACAAACCCACTTATTAGCGACATTGAACTTTATATCTACTACTAGAAGTATCATTAGTAAATGGTAAAGACTTACCAAACATGGGCGCCCTTGTTAGAACCTCTGTGCCATTCGGTGCCCATGCAGAGATTTTTCCGTAGGATCGGGAGTCCCTTATTGCTAATATGACTTTGTGTTCGAACCTCATGTCTTACTCATAATCATGTTGACCTATACCTATGGGACTCCCACGAGTCTCGTTTAATCTCTTTTTCGACTCTCTCAAAAAGTGAAAATATTGTTGAGTAAACTTGTCTCTTTCACACTCGTAAATTGGATTTGAAAGGACGTCTATATGGTGTAAGTTTAACCCTTTTTCAGACCAAGTAGACTAAATGTATGAAAAACAACATTCTTTGGAGTTAAGTTGTAATTGCATCTCATTCTCTTGCTTGCAATATTGAACCTATTGTTGGTTCCCGCTTTCACATTATAAGCCTATTACCTCAGCAATTTGCATCATCATCCAAGCAAAGCCTTTTTTATATCCTTTACAAATTGACACCTTATACCCTATGAGGAAACATTCCCTCGATTTTCAATATCTTGCATGCACGTCCTTGCATTGAGCATAGGTATGTTCCACTGCTAGAATCAATTGCTTACTCGTGACACTTGTTTCCTCCTCTGTATCATAGCATTCATTTGTCTATGAAAAAACAAAAAAAGACAGGTGGGAGAAGAGTATTATCTCATGTTGGCAGTAGTCATGTCGCCTTTGAACAAAGCACAAACTTTTGAATTCCACTTTTCATCCAAATTTTGGGTTTAGCATGACCTTAGGAAGCTGAGCTCGTTACTTAGAGTTTACTCATCCGATGGGTTAATCTTCCAGTCCCTATGGAGAGTTTTATTGATGCCTCTTGCATCACAAAGTTTCATCATTGAGTCTATGTTGCCAAAGTTCTCCATATGTCTCATGCTCTTTTTCAAAGGATGTATATAATCTTGTGTCAGCCATTTCTCAGAACTCTTGACTTTGCATGTTTGCCATACCCTCGGTGCATCTCAGAGTTACATGAAGTTGTTTTCCTACCACACACCCTAGTCCTACTTTCCTTATGGGTAGGTAATCTTGAACCTAACAGTCGACATCTCCTCATTGGTCGTTGACTGGGGGGTTTCCCTTGTGTTTGAAGACAAGAAATATATTCAAACATTGGGATTTGTGCAGTGTCTTGGATGCCATTAGCCTTATTGGTGGTTTCCTCGACTTTTTCAGAAGTTTCCTTATTGACTGTTATTCAGAGGGTCTTTTTCATGCACTACTTGCATCTAGTGTATGTGAAAGACGCACAGGTTCGTTGGTTCATGAACATGTTCTTTGTTTGAGTTCCTCAAAATCATCAAGCTCCTGCTTTGTACCTTATGCTGACTGATGAGAGATGCCTTCATGCTCTCCTTTCAACGGGTCTCCTTCCATCGACTTCAACTCATCTATTCTGGAAAAAAGACCTAGAGTCCTATGAGTACTTAGAGGCTTGCAATCATCATTGGCGGGTTCTTTCGCCATCGATAGTTGGGAATACATCAATATCTCTTGATCTATGGATTCTTCAAGTGTTCAACCTCAACTCCTTTAATCACACTTGTAAGAATTTAATCGGTTCCTTGATACCTACTTTCATTATTGATAGGTTGTCTCATGTTTGTTAACAATATACCTTAATGACCGGTAATCAAACAAAGTCTCTTTGTGTTTGACCTCAACTCCTTTATTCACATGATGTAGACTTGCACCTTTGGTGGATCGTGTAGAAGAGTTGAAGACATTAGTTCATAGTCGCAACTTCCCTGAGTTGTTGCTATCATTCATTGGACCAGTACCTATATGACTTCAGTGATCATTGGAGATCATATTGTACTCCATTTTATACAGATATCTTCATATTGATTTTGAGATTGGTTTTCACTGGGCCTTGTTCGTGACTATGACATCCTCTGGCATGTATCTACCTTTGTATTACCTATTCATGGCCATGAACAGTTGTTTGGTATATTTCCGCATGGATCTGTAGTGTAATTCAAATTGGAAGCCATGTGCAGAAATTCATTATGGATTGTAATATTCTTATGAGCAACTAGTTTGTCTAGCTGGGTCTCCATTACTCCACTTCTAGGAATTATAATGTATTTTAGCCATCGCAGATACTCCTCTGACCTCACACATTAGGGGGCATTTGTTATTGCAATATTTTCCTCACCCCATGCAACTTGATCAGAAGGCCTTTTCCATTTCCCTCTGCAGACGTGAAGTCCCTTTTTGCAATTCCCAAAGCTAAAAAACATGTGTTTCCACATAAACATGCCCTAACAGCTATACAACATGTGTATACATAGGTTGCACCATTACATCCTGTGTACATCGGGTTTTGTGCCCAAAATTAAAAATGGTGTTGGGTTTCAATGTCACGTCATGAGATCCATGATCCTTGACCTTCCATATATTGGAAATGTTCTGACTCGTCCCTTCAATTCCATTTGAAGGTTATAAATGGGCTATATCCAAGTTGTGGAAAAGGGAGAAGAATTCAAATTTGAGAGCAAAGTTTCTCTGGAGAAATTATTCACTTCATATTGAGTCTGCATCCCTTTGTCCTTTTAAGTCTAAACACATTGTTCAACCCCCAAGATCTTCCCTATGTGATGGAGAACTTCATTGCCTCTCTTATATGAGCTTGCCTTTGGTGGAGGATTGAAGTGGTGGAGGCCCAACTGGAAGGGATTTAGTTTCTCAGTTTTGAACGTGCCGAAACAAAAGTTTGTCATTCATACACTTATGTTGATTAAATTTTTAATAGAAATACTCTTTTCTCGTCTAATTAATGTCTTGCAAATATTTGAATTATTATTCCATGGGCGTATTTGTTATGAATATTGATGGATTATGCTATTATATGTGTTAAATTTATATATTATCACCATATGCTTGCATATCTTGGTTGTTAAGGACAAGTTGCAGGTGTATAGCTTTGATTCAAATGCTCAACAGTGGACTTCATCGAACGTCTGGACGAGGTAGGCTCTTTATCTTCTCGTGTTAGCATGTTTGTTTATATAACATACTTGATATTAGAGTTGATTTTTGCAGTCATTTTCGTCTGTTGTGGTTTAGCCCATGCCATAGAGTGATTTTCCTCGTAAAAACTAGCAGGAAACAAAAGTATGTTGCACTCAACACTACATAAGCATAGTATATTGCAGCTTGTGATGCTTGTACGTAAGCAATGTGGCTCTGTAAGTTGGTTTCTGGACTGTCTGATCAGGTGTTGAATTTGATTGTGATATATTGTGATGATAAGAGCTATGTGAAGCTTTCAGAGAACTCGGTGTTCCATGATAGGTCAAAGAACATTGAGATCAAGCATTATATTCTATGTGATAAATTCCAGAGGGGAGAAGTGGTTCTCCGGTATATCTCCACAGATGAGAAGATATCAGATATTTTGGTAAAGACTTTGTCCAAGATGAAAAGTTTGTGTATTTAAGGGAAAAGTTGGGGCTCATGGACATGACTTCCTTATTGAAAAAGGAAGTGATTACTCCCAGGTTGGGAGGGAGCACTGATATGTTATTGATTTATGGAAGGTCATTTTCCAGTTCAGAAAATGGTCTAGGTTGGGCAGTTCCTTTCCAGTCCAAAAAGTGGCTCGAGATTTCTAACAGACTGTCATTTTCCAGTTCGGAAAATGGTCCATATCAGACAGTCATTTTCGTAATGAAAATTGTCTAATAGAGTGTTGATGTACCATAGACAATGATTCCCCTTGTGTCCAGTGTGGGGGAATGGTCTAGGACGGTCATTCTTCTTGGAAGTCACTCTGAGTAGTGGTCAAGTAGAATGTTCTTCCTTGCTAGGCAGTCATTCTTTCGAAGTTCACAGTTGTGAGCAGTTTCGAAGAATGTTCCATTTTGGAGGTTGGTGCAAGACACTCATTTCCATAGGAAATGGTCCGGACAGTCATTCCCTAGGGCAGACTCATTCTCTCCAGATTGCATTGTGATTAGTGCAAGAGGAATGGACCAGTTAGGTGAATGGTCCAGGCTCATAAATCAAGGACAATTATTCTTCTATGCTTGGGAAGAATAGTCTAGATAGCCCATGCCTTGTTATCACACAATTTGTACTTTCCCAAAAGCCAAAGGCAAGTGAACAATAAAATGGCGTAACAAGAGGTTGTCCTATCACTATCACCTAAACAAGACACCTCTTTCTCTTTAGGAGTAGTACCCCAGGGAAGACGTCCCCGGTGGCCTGGGGGTTTGAGAAGGCTAAGGTCAAGTATCAAGAAATTCCCACCCCTCTCAAAGGTCACTCTGTTCAAAAAGTACCAAAGGTCTTAATAAGATGAAGAAAGTAATATTTAAGTGTACCTACCGAGAACAATACAACAAGAAAAATACTATTTGCAAGTACCATATGATGTTAGTGCTTCATAAAACCATAGAATTTGATAAAAATCACAAGCTGAAGCAACATAAGTATTTATAACAACAATGTATATATAGCAATAGCTTCACAATTATGCCTCAATAAAGCTTCAATAATGACCAAAAATGATAACATAATCTTGACAAAATGCTAGTAATTGTCAGAAGCAATGAAGGCAATGTATAATCAACTTTAAAACTTGATTTTAAGATGAATTTGATGTTGTTATAGATGGTTGTAGCAATATTTTTCAACAATAGAAAATTAGTTAGTAGGTTAGTCTAATATAGAGTTAGAAATAGTTAGTAAAGGTCTTAAAGTAGATGGTTTAAGAGTTGTTTTAGTCCATCAATCACTTGCAAGGTATGAACTAGTGCCTTTTAGGGTAAATGGAGTCAATATTGCAGCGGAAATTCTTAGAGGCAAACAAATGATAATGGCTGAGCTAAAGGAAGAGGGAGGATGGTTGAGGTGTTAGTAACCTAAGGCCTCAATTTCCAAAACCCTAGAAGGAAAATATGCTAGGAAGTAGGTAACCCTAGGCCCTAGCGATTTCCTTCTTCTTTAGGTCAAGCTTGAAATAAAAGTATGAAATCTTAATGAAGCAGTAGTACTAGAGTGCTACTAAGGTAGGGCTCTAGTATATCCTTCAGGGGATGTGTCTTCTAGCAAAATCAAGTAGGTGAAGAGTTATAAAGAAAAGGACAATAACATGTGCTTTTCTCCTAGGGTTTCACACTAGCAATTTCATAATCTTATAAATGAACAAGTAAATGCACTATAACCATTCAAAATAAAGAAGGATTGCAGATTTCTACTTACTTCATCAAGAATAATCTAGCCACAAACCCTAGTTGAAGACTTTCCACCATGAAAATGCCAAAAATACACCAAGATAAGCTTCCTCCAAGAGTTGCGCACCACTTATTTCAACCAATAAGCCTTAAAAGAGGATGAATTTCAGACCTCACACTTGTGTGAGTGAAAGATGATGAAAAATATAAGATATTTTCCCCTTATTTATATAATACAAGTGACCTTTAATTACATTTTAGGTCAAAAAAGGCTGACATGGCCAATTTACATCAAAAATCCAGTTTTACATAAAATTGACAATTAAAACCCTAATTTGATCTTTTAGGGTTGACTTCATGCCCCTCCTAGGGTGACGTTGGGCCCCTTATTGGAACGCTAGGCCTCCAAAGTGAAACGTTAGGGCTCAAAACCCCTCAAAAATTTCCACACATGCCAACCAAGCCATCCTCATGCCTAACACCCCAACTGGATGATGTCAAGGCTCAAAATGATGATGTCATGGAACTTCAAGGGCCATCGTCATGGTGGGAGGGAAAGACCCCCCTGGGTCTAGGCTTGCCAAAGTGCCTTTGGTGGAACATCCTCCCTTTTCTATGGTGCAAGCCTCCAATATCCCTCTGCCCTTGGCTGGCGTCTCAACATCCATCTGGTGGGATTTTAGCCCCATGGAGGTCCAAGCTAATCATTTCCCCATATGTACTTGTCTGTCAAGAATGGTCCTGTAGAAACAACAAGTACACCCTCCATGGGCTCATAAGTCACATGGATCATAGCAATGTCAATCACATATACGAATCAAGTTACCCAAACATGTGCATCAAACCCCCCTTTACCCAGACAAATGATCAAAAATATTATGTTATTTAACAAGCCATGTTTGGAGAGGGTATCAGGATGTCCTATTGAGATAATCCTACTCAAGTGTGGGGTGTTTCCAGGTGAAGACCAATCTAGGTCATGTAAATGCATGAGATGGTGTAGGGGATGTTTGGGCAAGGGGTGCAGTGATAACATGGAAATGTAGGTCTTACATGTGGGTGCCTCTGTATAGGGTGAGATGCACCTTTTCATGGATGCAATTGTTTCCTATCCCATTCAATGCCTTTTAACTCTTTTTCTTATTTCTTTTTCTTTAAATAGAATAGTTGGAGGACACGTCCCTAGCGTGGTGACAACGTTACCCACAAACATTTCATGGAGACGAGAAGGTTGGATCGTGATGATACTTGCTTTCTCTTGGCTATCCCACAAAGAGCCACTACCTTGGCGTGGTGACCATATGAATAGTAGTTTCATACCGCTACATGCACATGGACCTAATAGGCTGGCTCATGATGAGACCCCCTATCCACCAACCAAGTCTTGAGTTTTATTTTACTTTATGGGTTCCCCCTTTTTCTTGTTGAGAAGCCTTTTTTTTCTTTCTCGGGGATCCCTGGGAAAAAAATCTCAAGGTTTGATCTTGGATTTTAACTTTTTCCATCTACTTTTACCCTCTGGGCCTTTAGCCTCTTCTTCCCACAAGGCAAGGTACAACCCTTACTAGTTTAGAAAACCCAATGCCCGAACCAATGTAGGGGATAGATGAGAGGGAAAATGATGAAAAGTGATAAGTATGGAAGGAATGGACGATGACCTTTCATATACCCACCCAGTGGAAACTCATCCCTAAGGGAACGAACTTACTAGGGCACTCTGTCATCCCCCCCAAGTATGGACAAGTTAAAAGGCATAATTTCCAAGCAAACGTCATGAATAAAAAGAGAATTCAATGCAAATATTCAAATGTTTTAAGAATCAGAGTGACACATACCATGATACCCAGACTCATTACCTCATGGAGCAATACTTACTGCTACTTTAGAACCAGGCCAATGGGATGGATGTTGTTGTTGCTGATAGATGGGAATCGTTGAAGAAATTATGGGCCCTCCAGGGCCAAGCTCAAGTCAATATGGCTCTTGATACTCCATGTATAGGACCTGTGGGCCTCGAGACATAATCTCCTTAGTTATCTCTAGGATAGGGGATAACATGACTGATGTTTTACTTTCTGAGGGAAGATGCTCTTCCAGATCTCACATATGTGAGTGGAAGAACGACCCAGATGACTCAGATTGTATCATGATATTGTTATGCAGGTTGACATCAGATGATATGATGGTTTTGGAGACTATATGTCTCTATAAAGTAGTTGTATTCTACTGTGGTGGATGTGTTCCACTGGTTGTGACTATTTGTCACTAGTTAGTAGTTTTGTGCTACTAGGTGTGGTTGTGTACCACTGGATAGTAGTTGTGTACTACTATCGATAGACACAATTGTGTTCTATTGGATGGCATTATTCTTATTTCCATGGAGACTACCACTAGTGTTGGAGATGATTTCCATATAGATGGATAGTCAGTATGCTAAGGGACAGACATTCTCAAGGTGGAGAATGGTCCAGGAAGGACAGATTGATGGTGGACAAACATCCTTCCTATGGAAGATGGTCCAGGTTGAAATATTGTTGGTGGACATACATTTTCCTTGAGTTCAAAGTAGTGGCCGAAGGGAAAATGGTCCAGGACAGTCATTCTTCTAGGACATATGTCTGGATTAGAAGAATAGTCCTTGTAGCCCATGGTGTGGCTTCCAACATCTATTTGAATAGTTATTCTTCTAGGACATATTTCTAGATTAGAAGAATGGTTCTTGTATCACTCTATGGAGTGAGTTACTTATTCAACATCATGCACGATTACTCAGATGGAGTATGGCTTCGAGAGATGATGCAGTGGATGTTATCAAATGATATTGATAGTGATGATGTTGCTCGTGAGTTTATTTATGTGATCATGAGATAGCATGTGTGGCTATGATGATGCTATCGGTTTAATGGTCTATTTGTGCTCAAGACCATTGCCTTTAATACCTCCCTAGATAGGAGGGAGTGTTGATATTATGTTAGTTGTGGGAGGTATTAACCTCCACATGTAACGTTTGACAAGACTAGAATATTTGGGAAGCAAGAGAAACCCTAAAACGTTGGATAATAACCCTAGAAGACAAGTCGGCTCAAGATAATATTAAATATTGAGTTATTAGCCTCCAGAAAGAGAAGTCATCCCAGTCATGTGAGATAGAACAGTATAAATAGAGGGTGCTAGAGATCATTTGTCACTCTCACACTCACAACTGCATAAGACTAGTGGTGTGCAAGTTTTGAGAGGGAGTGCAGTTGCAGTTGCTGCAACTGGGATTTTGTATTTTGGTTGGACTTTCTCTTGGTTATGGTTTGAAATTTCTGCTTGGTCTTTGATTATTATTGCTTGGTTCACTACTCTTATAGAAAGGTGCACTACCTTGCTTGGCTATTTTTCTTCTTCCGAAATTATTCTATCTGTCAAGGGTAAGGTGCTCGAGGGTGTCCTTTGTCCCTATGGTTGGGTGACAATATTGCTATATTGTCTATGGAAAAATGATAACATCTCTTTATTTCTAACAGGGGGTTGCTCCATATAAAAAAAATTAGTGATATATTCATGCAGAAAAACACTTTTGACATTTATATGATGTAACGCCCATCCAAAATTAGCAACAAGTGAAAAAAATGGTGGAACAAAGTTCATCTTGGAAACCACTGTAAAGGTATTAGTGTAGTCGATGCCTTCTCACTGAGAAAATCCCTTATCCACCAAACAAGTCGTGTGTCCTTAAAAAACACCTTCATATGTGTATTTGGTCTTGTAGACTCATCAACATTTCACTACATTATTTCCTTGTGATCAAGGAACTAAATCCCATGCATCATTTTTCATTAAGGAAAGATACTCATCCACAATAGAATTATCCCATTTAGGTAGACCATGTGCATCTACATATGTGTTTGGATCGCATGTCTCTAAACACACACCATTAGAGAAACACTACCATGTTGTTTTTTACTTATGGTTTTCCTTGAGTCACTAATGTCCCCTACATTAGTTCCAACAGCTTCAATTGTCTTGGTCACCCATCTGGGAAGACAAACTCTAAATGTTGAAGGAGTACTTATTCCTAGATCATCATTTTTGGAATAAATAGGGGTCCCAAATATTGTGTTTTATTTGTTTTTGGAAGGTTGACTGTAGGTTGAGTCAGATATAGAATTAAATGAGTTATTTAGTGGTTTGATGAAGTATCTATTCAATCCATAATTCCCTAGAATTTCCAAAGGATAATCACTCAATAATCTAGAAGAGGATTTCAATGGGATGACTCCTAAGGTCTTCTCATTAAAGACAACATCTCTTCTACAAATATTCTCTTGTTTGATAGGGTCAAACAATATGTAGGCCCTCAACTCTTCAGAGTAGCCTGTCATGATACAAGCATGACTCTTCACATTCAATTTCTTTCTTCTCTCATCCAAAATGCGAGCCAATGTTATGCATTCAAATATTTTGAGATGCATGACTGAGGGTTTCCTTCTACTCCACTTTTTGACTGGAGTCACATCCCATACAACTTTAGTTGAAATCAAATTTAACAAATAGTTTCAATAGTAGATAGCTTCTACCAAAAACTTAGTCTATAGACCTTTGGCCTGAAGAAAACAACATGCCATTTTAACCAAAGTCCAATTCATTCTTTTAGAAACTCTATTTTGGTGAGGTGTATAAGGTATGCATATTTTCCAAGGGATACCATTCCATGAAAAGAATATTTCAAATTCAATGTCAACATATTATCCTCCATTGTTAGATCTTAAACATTTCATAGGTTGACCACATTTCTTTCTTTGGCCTGAAGAAAAAAACATGCCATTTTGACCAAAGTCCAATTCATTCCTTTAGGAACACCATTATGGTGAGGTGTGTAAGGTGTAAATATTTTCCAAGTGATACCATTCTTTGACAAGTATCTTTCAAATTCCTTGTCAACATATTCCCCTCCATTGTTAGATCTTAAACATTTTACAGGTCGACCACATTGTTTTCTAAAGAATTCCTTAAATTCCTTGAATTTTCCAAATACGTGACTTATTCTTTAAGAAATATCCCCAAGTATACCTACAAAAGTCATCAATGAAGTTCAATACATACCTTGTACTAGACAATGATGGTTTTCAGGGAGCACATGTCACTATGGATAAGATCTAGCTAAGTCTTTTCTCTCCAAGCTTTCCTTGTTCCAAAGGCAGACTGATGATGCTTGCCAAGCATACATCCTTTGCATACTCCATCAAGGGAATAACCTTGGGTAATCAAGTAACCATGTTGTGTTTCACCATTAGTTTCAAGCTTCGAAAATTTAGATGTATGAGTTGCTCATGCCATAGTCTACTTCGGTTGTCAGTGTGAGCTATGAGTGTAGTCTATCCTAGATATTTCTTGGGATGGTCATAGAGCTTATACAGTCGGTCTTGGATATTTCTTGGGAATTTCATAGAACTTATATAGTCTATCCTTTGGATCATGGAAACCTTTGATGACAACACGAAATTTTTTGTGTATGTCCTTCACAACAAACTGATCTAACCAAAACTATACTTTCTTACCATTCTAAGTTAGTTGGAGTACATAAAATAAATTTGCATTCAATCCAAGTAAATGATACACATCACTGATCACACCACTCCTACATTTAAACTTTCTACACCCAACTTATTTAACCATATGGTGGGTGCAGCTAGAGTGAACTGTCCATTGACTCTAAGAAGTATGAGCATGCAAGGCCTGAGAAGTACTAACATAAAACATACAGTTATATTCCTTACCTTCTGAAGTTTTGTTTTGCAGGTCAGTCAACCTTCCAATTGACATGTCTCCTTCAATTTTCTTCACTTTCTCCTCTAGGTCCTTGGACTTCTGCCAACAAGCCTTCTATATGTGTCCCAATTCTTGCAATAGCAACAAGTCTTCTTCTTTCAACCTTTATTAGTTGAAGTTTGATCACAATGCTCCTTCTTATAATTTTGGTCAATGCAGTCATATTATTTCTCATATTGAAATCTTTCTCTATAATTATATCAATATTCTCCCCTTAGTAAATGGGCATGTTGCTTGACCTTAAGTTTCCCTTCATAAATAAATTTCTCCTATGCCTTAATCAATAAACCATGGAAAGAGTTAAAAGAGTAATCCTTACCATCATCTTTTATGGAGGAACAACTAACACATAATGTTGAACATAACACAATATATGGTGTCTTCGGATTCATTAAGATCAATTCTATGAGTTGACCATCCTTCTCGGAAAATCCTTTCCACATTCACCCAATTTCAACTAAAATTCCTTTATATGGGAAAAACAATCTTCAATTGTTTCAAAGGAGAGAGGATCTAGAGAGATCAACTCTTTCTCAATCTACATAACCTGAATTTCATTGGTTTTATCAAATAGAGTCTTTAAATTCTTCCAAATAACATTCAACAATCGATCTTGCTTGTATGAAAGTGAATCTCCCTAGATATGTAGGTCAATGGTCGTTATGAATCCTACAACCTCATCCTTCTTCTCATCAATAACAAAATTTTGTTGCTCATCCTTTGGATCTAGAACCATAGTTTTTGTAAACCACCATATCCATTTACTCTTCAACAATGTTTCCATATCGTGTGCCCAAATTCCATAGTCATAATGTTTATATACAGATCTAATCCCATATTTAGTTTCCAAGCCTAAACCATGAGTCAATCCACCAAACATATCTAACTCGTTAGGATCATGTATATTTGATAACCTCCATAAGACTTGTAGACAACAAGGTAGATCTCAAACCACTAGTTGTGATACCATGTTGGAGAATCAAAGGATTACATAAATCAAAGATCTAGCATTCCAAGTGAAAGAGGTGGTGTCTAAAAACACCATTACAACACATAAGCACAACCAAACATATCTTATTACAGATATAACATATTCATCATACACACGTGTTCATGCATATTGTTCATAATTAGATCAACCCATAGGGCCCTCTTATAGAACCAATATGTAACCAACTCCCTTGAAGTGAGGAAAACAAGGTCCATATATATTGGTGAGAGCATATAACAAACTCCTTAATGTTTTCCATGTTCACACACCATTTGACTATTCTATTATAATTTCCTAACCAACCAAATGCTTAGTCAACTATCCAATGGATTTCATAGTCAAACTATCAATCAACCCCTCAATTAACCATTTAGTTGACTCTTCTAGTCAACTCATTGTCTCTAGAAGATCCAGAGGAAACCAACATTCTTTTATTATTTCTCCTTGCATTGGAAGTGAAGAATATCCATGAGGCACTGTGGAGCAGAGAAAGAGAAGATCTTCCTTATGTTTTGAAGGAGAACATAGTGCCATGGTGGACTGATGATTGGCTAAGGGCCTAGAGTTCTTAGGAGTGATCAGATTGGATTTGTCATGAGAGATATGGGTTGGGATAAGTGAGATTATATCCCTCTAGGAGTTTTCTTTGCCTTGATGGTATCATGGTCTAGCTTGGGGGTGGAATCCATCGTTGATTCCTGTGATTGGGTGATGATTTGCTCCTCAACAAATGGTTTGATGGATTTGCACTTGATTACATATGAGTATTAATAATTATATTTGGGTGGAATGATTTATAATTATGGTTTATTATGTGAATTCATGGAATTGAATGTCTAATGAATGAATTTGAAATATGAATTGTTATTTCCATTGCTACTTGTTTGTGCATATGAATTGAAAATGGTATTGTTGTTATAGTTTGAATTTAGCCTTATAGTAGGTCATTAGAGGAATGCAATTTAGTATGGAGTGCCCCAATTTAGTATGGAGGCATTCTTGAGGACATCACAAAATTGCAAATTGCTCATAAGATCTATGTATCATGGAATAGGGTGGCAAGTCCCATCCCTTACAAAGAAATAATGACATAGGATAATGGAGGGGAGTCGATGTTATGTCACTTGTGTTGGTTCACTCCAACACTAGTTTGAGGGTATCCTTGGTTGAAAATTTCATTTCAATATTGATTCATTATTGATCATTGAAGGTTCATTTCATTCACAGTTCAATTGTTGCTCATTAACTCATTTTTTTTAACACTTACATAGATCTGCTTAGTGGGTATTGTTGGTTCAAGACCGATCCCTTATTTATCACTGTGGCGCATCTTTACCTCTTGTTGCAATGTATGCAATGTATTCATACATTGTTTACAATCAATTCAATCTCAGTCGAGTCGGTCTCATGAACAGTTGTATTGTTGCATCCATTTGAGCCGACACTCCCCAATAACTTATACAGGGTTCCAGTCTAAGATCCTCTCATCAAGATCATTTTGCATGAATCATTCTCAAATGTAATGTGCACATCTGCATCACTCATTTTTCTGACATATATTAGATTTCTTGTCGAACCTGGAATATGTATCACACATATAAGGGTTCTCCTCCTCCCATCCTTTAGCATCAATGAAACTATACCTCATCCAAAAATCTTGGTTGTCAACTCATCTCCCAAGAATACATCTCCTCCTTCATACTTCTCATATTCACAGAACCATTCCTCGTGAGGTGTCATATGAAAATATGCATCTGATTCAATCAACCAAACATCATGATCTAATTATGTATTAATCAATTCCAAATACACATCCCCTCCTTCATATGGAGAAGTCTTTCTTTCAGTCGATTTCTTCTAGTCATATCCTTGAATTTTCACAGCCTATTTTAAATTGCAGTCCCTTTTATAATTCCATGCTTTACCATACTTCTAGCATTTTCTCGTCGACTAAACTAGGGATTTAGATATACCCTTAGAATTGGACTTTCTTACGAAGAATTTTAAATTTTCCTCTGTCAACCAGTCAACCTATCACCATCAAGGCATCCTTGTTCAATCCTTCCATGTTCTTCCACCTCATTTCCTCTATAAATAGAGATGCAACCACATATTCAAGCATTTATGTGGTTGAATTACTCATAATAGCCATGACTAGGCTATCCCATGAATCTGGAAAAGAACACAAAAAACCAATAAATTTATCCTCCTTAGTGATTTTAATATCCACAAACAATGGTTTACTTATCATAAAATTGAATGCATTCAAGTGCTTTGTTACTAAGCTACCATCACTCATCTTAGAAGGTACAGTTTCTTTCGAACAAATAAATTGTTTATCAGGGATTTCCACTAGTACAAGTTCCACAACTTATCCCAAAGTTTCTTTGTGTCTCTTAATATGAGACATTTAGCAATATTGAATATGCAATACAAAGTTGAATCGTTCTCCTTGCCTTCCTATCGATTTTCTCCCATTCTTCCTTTGACGTACCTATCAAAATTGTTCTGGGATCCACAAAAACCCATTATTCTCGGTCTGCAAGGAGATATTCCATTTTAATTTCCACAACTCAAATTTTTGGCCATTATACTTGTCAATATCAATCCTAGAATTGCTTTCCATTCTTTCAAGCACAAATCACTGCCTTACAACTCCTATTGGACCTAGGTTTAGCATAGACCAAGAACAAGTTGAACCCTCAACGACAAAGGCATCCCCCTAAAGCCAAGATCTTCTCTTATTTATATATTCTTAGATCCAATATTTATTAAACCTTGCTCTGATACCAAATGTAAAGAAATCTAAACCAACAAGAGAGAAATGATGGAATTAAAACAAAAAGTAAACCATGGCAATCACACACGGTACATAGAGATTTACCCTGGAAACCCTTAACCAACAAAACCAACAATGCTTGAGTGATTCCCTCTCCTTGTTGTCTTATTCATTGACCAAATAAAAGGCTACAGGATTAACCTTGGTCCACACCTAAGACCAATTCATCATCCTATTCTCTTGCTTCATTACAAGAACAACTCTACAATCATTTCAACTTCCTATTCATGAACATTACACACTCTATTGAGCGACCTTAGACAACACTCGGACATTATTACATAATGTCATATTTATAGGAATATTCTATATGTAGAACCCTAATTTGTGGTGCCCAAAACAATTATAGATCCGTGAAGATGATTGGTTGCAATCTCATGATTCTCAGGATTATATCGTTGGTTTAAACAACCTGTCGTATATCGGTCAACGACATCCATTCAACAACCTTTATACCTCATGTTGGTTGATTTTTAGACCTCCAGTTGAACACCTTTCGACTGCTAGTCGATTGAATTGTCAACAATCAACTTGACTTAATCATTCAGTCGATCAATCACCCAAATAATCATCCTCGACTAGCCAGTCAATTGAATGATTTTCCACTCCAAAGAATATAACAACCCAACAATTTGTTGCACATGTTGTTATTGAAACCCCTTCACTTATATATATTGGAGTTGTGCAATGGCTTTTATTGTGCCAACAAAAGAATAATCTTCATGCAACACCAATTGAGAATGCATAAAATTACTAAGCCATTATTGAAGAGGTTGAAGGGAAAGGGGGCTTAACACTTGAAGCAAGTTCCAAAGAACCCTACCAAATGTATTCTTGCAAACTTATTGAGGATGGAAATATTGCAATGACACATTGACAACAACAATATAATCAAGTGAGAATATTTTGTCTTTGGTTCGGTGTTTCTATACCATATAAATTTGGAGAACTATAAGGCAAGTACAAGGACACCGTAAAAACGTTGATGGAAATATGGGAGCGAAAGAAGCACATGTCGATTATGGAAGGAAATGTAGAGATTAGTGAAGCACATGTAAAAATAAATAACTAGTTTCTTGTTGCCCAATGACTTTATTTTTTTTAATTTCAAATTTATCATTACTTTGATCGTTGGTAATATAATAGCTTGTAGGTCTAGAGGAAAAGGAAGAAGAAGTGGCCTACTCCTCTTATCTTATTTTATGCACCTATGGAAGGTAATTTCGAGGAAGGTGAATCAGAGGTAAAAATCGTTGGTTTATAGCTACGTGACATTGAATTTGTATTTTAATTTTATCGTTTTACTAACAATCAATGCTATCTTGACTTGTAGGCATGGAAGAAAAATAAGAAAAAAGAAATGACTCGGTCCTCTTGACCAACCAAAATTATCTATGGAATGTCACACTCTTGAAGATGAAGCACATGGAAAATAAGCAGGTGGCATTAAAGCTTTGTGGTATTGACTTTTGTATTTTAGGATTATTTTTGGACTAATCACTACATTATGTTGTCTCACAGATTCCCAAATAAAAAAGAACGAAAAATCGAGCCCCTATCTAGCCAAAGGAGATTTTCCATTTTGTTGTAGTTCTTCTTCTCTCGCATGGTTTTTTTAGAAATCTATTGGCTTTATACATTATCTCATCTAAGCTTTTCTTACTCTTATGTCGACATTACGATGTCATGTTTGCAAGTGCTATCCCTTGTTAATCATTTTTTTTCTTTATTTGATGAAGATTATTCTATTGATATTGTTGATGTTGAGGTTTGTTGTTTCCTTTTTTTTTTTTTTTATGGATCTTTTGGATTTGTGCAACACATTATATTTTTAATGCTAACATTTTTCATTGTTTATAAGGAATTTAGTCATTGGTCTAGTCCAAGACATAGATAATGGAGATGGTCTTTTTGCAGTAGACGACTGATTGGTTCTTGTATTTCTTCTTTGTATTTATTTTTTCTTGATTTCATTCAATATTACTTACCTATCCATATATGTTTATGTTAAAGAGAAATTTACTCCTCTCCATAAGCCTCATTTCCTTGTGTGGAATTGCAAACAGATTCTATTTGTCTTCACAAGTTGCTTTAGACACTTCTTGTTAAGATCGTTCTTGAGACACTTCCCCCCCTCCAAGTGTTTCTTCTAGATAGTGGCATTCAATGATGAAGATGAGACTCATGTGGAGTCATAGTGGCTCCCATGGTAAATTTATAGTTGGTGATGATGTCTAATTTATGTACTTTTATTTTTATTTTTAGTGGGCCGTATTCATCGTTTCAATTTCTTAATATTTTTTTGTTTGCTAGTGTGTTTGTTTCCTATAGGACTAACCTGTGGTCTAAGAAACAATGACTCAGAGGCATCTAATCCATCAAAATCACCCGGGGATCGCACCCAACTTGGGCCACATCAACTCTTAACATGGATGGATTTTTTTGGGTGTCTCCTCCCAACTACCACGAGTTTCAAACCTTGGATTCCTTAGAAAATGAAACCCTTGAAATCCAATTGTGCTAGTGGGACTTAACAATTTCAGTTTCTTAGTTGTTTTACTAACATTTTTTTTGGGCTCTTCAACATAGAGGTTATGCCATTTCCGTTATGCATAATGCTAAGTAGGATAGAGATGATGATATTGCCATTAGTGATGATGAGACTGATATGGAGTTGGTAGTGGATCTCATGGTAAGTTACAACCAATATGTGTTATGTTTCTTTACTTGCATTTTATTTTTTATTCATATCATATGTAGGTACAATTTCTTGTTTTTATCATTTGTTATTATGTTTAGTTTTGTGATCATGACAATTGTATGATGCTAGTGCTACACATGGCTCTAAGTTGGAAGGAAATGGTCATACTCATCTAGAGCTAGGATGGGATCTCATGGGAACTTTACATATTGTGAGGCGTTCCTTTTTTGTTCTTTCGGCATGTTTGTCAGTTTGTGTTATTTGTAGTTCTTCTTTTGTATTGCATTCCTTATTCTTTTTGGTTAAACGTAATGTTAGAATCATGCCTTACTAATACACACTATGATGAGTAGGAAGATGATGATGAGCTAGACCCAATAATGATGATTCCTTATTGAATTTAGGAAAGACACATATGCATATAAATTATCATGACATTTTGAATTTTGAATTACCTATTGACCATTAGGAGGATGTAAGTGAACTTGTTGCGGTGTGTTTCAACTTGCCACATGGTATGATGCTTCTTTTTCATGTTTCTTCCCTTTGTTAATTTCAAATTGATTCAAAAAGTTAAACATGGCATTGCATAAACAAACAAAAAAATTGAGGGTATAAATCAACCTTGTGGATGTGTGGATGGAAAGGAGCAAGGAGTGGTATGAATGATATAAGCATATCTCAACGAGAATTATTTCCACAACTAAGTGCATGTGCGCCACTACTCTCTTTCCCACATTGTCTTTCATTTGTTAGTTCTCCCTCTAACAAGGGGAAGATGTCTAATGTCAACAAGGTGGGGGCGAAGCACTAGATGTTATTAAAATAAATATTTTTTATTTGTTGTTAATGTTTTGTTGTAATGTACCCAAACTTGCCTCCCTTGGCTATTAAGGCACACCAACGCAAAATTTATTCTTCTCTTCAAATCATATTTTTCGTATAGAGCCCCAATTACACTCTAACCATAACATAATAGATTGCCTACACAAAACAAGGTGGAATTACATTGCATGATAGAAATCACATGGAAACCTAACTAAAATCTATGCACATGATTATGATCTAGAATCCCATCACATAACCAATTCCATGTGGATAATTTAGATATGAAATGTAACTTAACCATTATAGGATAGATGTATAATGAAATAACCATATTAATCCATTTGGATCGAGCACTCATGGCATAAATAACTTCCAAGTGTAGCAGAAAATTGGCAATGCATTCCCAATTGGAAATAAACAAACATAAGTAAAAATATTGGATAGAATCAACACAAATCTGTTTGCATAAATAGTAAACAATTTCCCATCCAGTACAACCATTCTATTAGAGAATTCTCACATATATCAATTGAATTCATGGAATAAATAACAAAAACACAAATATATATATCATACAAAAATCTAGAAAAATATTTCTTTCATCGTGAATTTTCCCCAAATAGATAGTTGTAAAGTGATTCACCACCTAACCATAGGAATCAGATGTGGAATCCAACCCCCAAGTTGGGCTATGAAACCACCAGGGTGAAGAAATACTTTTGAGGCTCTAATCACACTCAACCAACCCAAAGGCTTAGAAAATTCAAATTGTACTAAACAACTGCCATCATATTTATCAACAAAATCTCTCTAAGCAACTCATAAAATATTCATTCAACCAAGAATTGCTCCCCAACAACAATACACAACACAAGGTCTAAATTTTTCCTTTTATACCACATAATACATCTGGAAATACACACCTCCAATGTTCTATTATATGCAAGGGAAAATTGGATCTATCGATTGTCTTCTGAGTTCCCATGGTGGTAGCCACCATGGTTCTTCCACTAAGAACCAATCTGTTTATGCTCTCATCAACAATAAATCCCACTATATGGCCACGAACTCTTATTGGCTTCAAGCTCATAAGATTCCAATGTAGATTATAGGAATGAGAAACCATGAAAACCATATAGGTTGCACCATTATTGGGAGATGATAATTCAAATGAAAAGGAAACATGGAAGAGATCACATGAATGCATGGAAGAGTTCACATGAATGAGGAAGAGAGAACATCATTGAAGGAAGAATGAACCCTTTCATGACTAAAGTCTTGTGTTATTATTTCCCTTTTTCATGGAAAACCATGTTCCTTCTAAAGGATGTAATGCACGTGCCTTGGACATATAAGGTCAAAGAGTGAGATTTTGAAAATACACACATGGAAATACTATTTTAATAGTTTTATATCCATGATTCTCCTATCCCCCTTCCCTTATTGTGGGTTCATAGCCCCTTATTTCTCCCTAGCAACGTTTTTGGTGATTTTCTTATAATTTTTCCCTTTTGACATAACTAAGAACACCTTGGTAACATATTCACATGGTGGAATATTAGGAACACAATTCACGCACCATAATCTAACCCATGGATTTGACTTATAATCACTCACTAGTCAAGCCTTTTCCTTGGGCTCCATACTAATAATAATTACAAGTAATTTTACATATTTATACCATACTAATAATAATTACAAGGAAGTTTACATATTTATACCACATGGCCATATAAATCAACCTACCTGACTTAAAACACATTATGAATCTACTAAAAGGATCAACTTCAATAAGGACTAGAACCAGGTAAACTCGATCTCTAAATGGATATGCCTTTATTCTAGTCAGAGTGGTGGGTCTTGATCTTTATTCTAGGATGGAAAAATCTCTAAGGTGCAAATCATGATGAGTTCCTACGTGCTACATGCACAGGTTATAGACCCTTTTCCTTGGCTATAGCCTCATAGTGGTAAAATAAGTATGCTATGTTGGCGAGGAAGTGAGAGAGTGGGTGTGATCTCTTATAATTTTGAATATGCATGCTTTTATGGAAAGTCAAGATAGGGATTTCCTATATAAGCATATCATATCCTATGTAAGGATAGATATTCCTTTGGATGTATCTGTATATAAATATCTTGTATTTATCCCCTTTAGGTACAAGTTGATTATCTTTAGATCATTCCCCTTTATTCAAGCTTTGTTTGGGAAGGTAATAGAAGGAAGATTATTTTGCATTCCAATCAGTAAGAGAGAGTGGATCCCTCGGATGGCACCCTTTAATCATCTCTTCACCCTTAAGTATCTTAGCATGTCACCCTTGTATCATCTCCTGACCCTTCCAACCAATAAGGGAGATAGAGGACCTCAGCCTCCAGAGGAGACACATTTATCGCCCTAGCTATCTAATGCTTTCTGTAGTATCAATAAAAGTAATTGTTTTGTGGCATGTTCAATAAGGAATTTAGGGATTTCCACTTGAAGTGAATTCAATAATAATCCTAGCTCATAATCAGAGAAGATATGTAGACGGTATCTTGGTGATGGATATTTCTCAAGTATCTTACATCTATCAAATTCCCAAGAGGGATAATTTGCTTGGAGGTAGGTCTTGCTCAAGTCTATGGCTTGTCCGATTTTTCAAAAGGACGGGAAAGTTATGTAGGAAAAATCATGGTAAGGTGTACCCCTTTTTCTCATAACTTGAAAGACTAGATATGTACATTAGGCTCTGCCCTAGGGGATGAATACCATAATAGAACTAGGTCGCTTAAGTAGGAAAAGGAGGAGTCTGTCTAATGAGTTCAAATAGAATATACTTGTCAAGGATAAGAAAATTATCCTCGATGACGCATAGGATCTGCTCAGGCTAACCACCTTGAAAATAAAAGGGATAGTGAGGGAAGGAAGGGAGGGCGAGGTTCTGACACTAGTAAGGGAAGGTATGAGGAAATATGTAGGGAAGGTTAGGATAGAACTAGTAAGTATTTCTACTCAAAAAGGTAAGTAGGGGAAAGGAGAGAGAGTACCTTAGCAGCCTATGACTAATTATCAATAATACTATCCTCGAAACTAAATACAACTTATTTGAACTAAAGCATATTCCTAGAAGTGAGGTAAGTTCCCTATAAATTAAAGAGAGGGAGACTAGAGCTTAGCAATATGTCTTGTTGAAGAATGTTTCTCAAGGGGAATTCTTAGATGGAGATTATGTGGAGATATGGGAGCCCCCCCTAAGAAGAATTCAGTGGGTCTCTTTCATTGTGGTCTAATTACATAATCTATGTAGTCAACATGGTTATTTCCCTAGGTGAGTTGGTGGATAAGTCTTAGGGTGCTATACAAACTAGGGATTGTAGTGTGCTTTATAGATAGGGGAGAAAGCATACAAGGAGGAAAACTAGGTAGATGAGATGCAATTGGTCCATTACAGACGGAGGTCTCTTTCCTTATGGGTGTGGGTTTAGTTGAGCATTAGGGAGTGTTGTAACTTCTGACCTGACATGGGCCACTAGAAAGAAAGAGGAGAGACTAAAATGGGACATGATAGTTTCTATCAAGGCATGTTGTCTTTCCTCGAATAGCGGTATAAAGGCCTTATCATAAAATACAATACTTGATAGCCTGACTACATAGATGGACTAGATAGATGATACTTTTTGCTAAATTGGTCCTTTAAGGTTAAGACAAGGTGTCTATTTGTCCTTCAGTAGTCAACAATGACTAGGTATATTGGGGCTATCCATTAATCTAGATGAGACCTCATTGGAAGGAAGAAATATGTCCATGATACCATACCTTAAAAGAAGGAAGATATACAGACTGGACCATACATGATAATGTCCCTTGAGGATCCCTGTAAGGTTGGATCAAGGATTATATTTGAAGATTGGTTATTTCTACGAGATGAAGAGCTCTCTAGACGATTCCTTCCTTTAAAGAAGATCTATAATCGCTTGACTTATATTTTATTCAGTAGTGGGGAATGGCTAGGTATATTGGGGCTATCCTTTAATCTGGATAAGACCTCATTAGAAGGAATCAATATGTACATCATACCATACCTTAAAAGAAGGAAGAGATGCGACTAGACCATATATAATGTCCCTTAAGGATCCTTGTAAGGTTGGATCAAGGGCTATATTTGAAGAGTGGTTATTTATGCAAGATAAAGAGCCCTCTAGACGATTTCTTACTTTAAGGAAGATCTATAATTGTTTGGCTTATATCTTATTCAACTATGCTTCATGGGAAATCATGTCGAAGGAGATATTCTAACGGAGAAGACCTTATCCTATCCTCCCTTTCCTTTGATGGAAGGATTGGTGTTGTAAAGTAAGTATGGGCAAGGTTGGAGCTGCCCAAGATCTTGTTGATGAATATCTTCTAGCAAGCGAGTAAGTATTTTTCCTTGGGCCAATGGCTAGCAAGTCCACCTTGAAGGTATAGTAAGTAAGAAATAGGATCTCCTAGCGCTAACTATGAGGAGGTAATAACAATGATGCCCTTACGGTAAGATGGATAATTTCCTTTCCTTTAGATAATTCGTATTTATCATGGATACTTTTGCATAGCCTCCGGAGGAACCAAATCCTTTAGTCAATTCTATGTTTAATGGCTGTTTTCTCGCACCCTTAGGGATTAGCAAAGGGTCTTTCCTAAATATTTCTAGCTATGAATTAAATATTCTTTCTCAAGGATATGACTTGTGTTCATCTTTTTCAAGAAGGGGATAGCTCCGCAAGACACATGATGGTAAGGGATCACCCTTCAATTTTATTCCCAAGATCTATCCCTCTCGAGGCCAAATAATGGCTCGGAATGCCTTCTCTTTAGATCGGTATCTCCTCGCTAAGGCAAGGTTATGTATTTTCTTTCCTATAGTTAGTAGGAGACATAATTAGCTTTGAAATACCCAATAGGACTTCTTTTATGTATTTCCTTAGGAAAACACATGTTTTTCCTCGGGCATACACTATGAATATCGATTTCGCTAACCACGTCATTACAATATATTTATTATTTACCATAATGTATCTTAGGGGTTAGAAAAAAAGGATATTACATCTATTTTATTTATGTCCTGTCTTGAGTTTCTATTAAACTTGCTTTTTGGAAATGATGAACTTATATTTTGTTTGTAACACTTAATGTATTTTTCCTTTAATGGTGCTATAATGTTGATATTATAGGTTTTACATGTGTGATGGAAAACAATGTTTACAGTTAATGTAATTATGATCTCAACTTTATTATCCTTGATGCCTTAAGTTTATCTTACACTTTGAAAATGTTCAACTTATATTCCCCTTGTAACTTCTAATATTGTTTGAATTTGATGTCTTTACAGTGTTAACATTATATGTTACTAGTGATAAAAAGGGATTCTTAGGTTAATACTGAAGTAAATGTAAATGGTGTTATTAATAAAATCATATGGTCCATTGTCCCCATTTTGCATATTATCTAAGTTATGGTACGTATTAGAGCAGTGTTGATGCCATTTGAAATTGTTTTTTTCTCTTAAGAATTCTTGCAACATGAATGTGGGCTACCAAAGTGTATATGTTGGTCAAACAATGGAGGATTGCACAAGTACTACAGTACAAAGGATGATGAAAAATAAATTTGGTATAACACATTTTTTATATCGTCAATAACATATGCATGTCAATGGAGGTGTTGAAGATAATACTCATCAAAATTGTTTATTCATTGAATATTTTAAATGTAATGGTTGGCATGAGTGATTATTTGTTTGGTGAGTTGTATACAAATATTTTTAAGAAAAATTAAGGGTTACAGATTGGGAAAAATACAACACGTATCTATGGGTGGGTTGTGTTTCACACCCTAGTACTAGATGTAGTATGTTTGAATTCTCTCATTCTACACTCTGCATAATTGTTTTTTGTGTTGGGAGTATTTTCTCTGGATTCTATGAGAATGGTGAAGTGTAATCTATCATAGAAATGGTGTTGATTTTTTTATTAAAATAAGAAGTTTAGTTGATTTCTTTGTAGTGATACTATTGTTCTTGAGAGTGTAACAACATAACGAATATTGAAGAAAATTATGAAAAATTTATGTCTTTATTCTAAATTTGTTGGTTTTAATTAAAACTTCCTTTCATTGGTACAATGGATTGGATTAATGTGTGTGCATTAAAAAACTTTAACTAGTTGTATTGTGTCATTTAAGGAATTTTGTATGTTTTTTTTGGATGACATGATATTTAGTTTTTTGGTTTTCTCTTGTTGCATTTCAGAAAGAAAACATATTCACCTTTCTAAATCAACAAACTCTTTAAATTGAGTTAAACAATTTGAATTTACCTAGAGAAGCAAGGAGTCATCAAGCCCCATAAATTGTAACGAGCCATAGTTTTATGGACTATTATGTTTGATTGTATATTTTTATTTATTGCATATATATCTATGTACTTTTCTAGAAACTTCTTTGTACATATTTATTTTCCTATAAATTTCCTTCATATAGAAATTTCCTTTATTGTAATTTAATGGAGACTTGATTAAATTTTATCAATATTCCACAATTTTGTACCCTTATATAGTGATGCAAATGAGCATACATATATTTGTACATTTCAAATGATGAGATATTGTCCCTTGGACTTATTATATTTTTTTATGATCCAACGCCTTAAAAATCATAAAAAGTCAATTAATACAGTCCACTTCGAGGGGGAAACCTCCTTTTACAATATATCCAATTCATAAGACAAGATGAGATTCTCCTAAGACTAGGTCTTCTTGGTATATATATATGAGACAAAGGGTACAATTACAATGAAAGGGTACAATGAAGGGTTCTAGCCTACATAAAAATATAACACTAGAAATGTAATAATTCAATATATAGGGCTTAATTTGGGGTTATATACTTAACATGGGGCTTTTCCTAGGGATTAACATGCCCCTACCCTTCAAACAAGTGTTGTCCTCAAGAATTGACAAACTACGGGTGTTTTTGCATGAAGAACTCATATTCTGATGTCGCCCATTCCACTGGTAGGTTCTTCCATTTTATGAGGTACTCAGTAATTGCTCGATTTCGCAGTCACTTAGTCCTTGTTTCGAGGATTGTTTATGGTTTTAGTATGATTTTTCCTTCTTCATTAATCTATGGTAAACTATTTTGGACTAGATACTTGTCACCGATTACCTTTTTTAAGCAAGATACATGGAAGACTAGATGTACATGTGAAGATGGGGGTAACTCCAATTTGTACACCATATTGTCAATCCTTTACACACCTTATAGGGGCCATAATAATTGGGTGTTAATTCATTGTCCTCCTTTTCTTGCTTGAGGGACATCTATCTATATGGTTGTAGCCTCAAAAATATCCAATCCCCCACTTCAAATTCCCTTTCACTGTGATGTTGATATGCTTGTTGTTTCATCCTATTTTGTGTCATAACCAAGTTGTCCTTCAATAGTTTGAGAACCTCTTGTTGGTGTCCTATGCGGTCCTCCACTTCCTAAACCTTTGTAGTCACTTTCAAGGGTGATGTGATGGATGGAGGGTGATATCCATAAAGTGCCAAAAATGGGGACATTTTTTATGAAGTATGGAAGGATGTGTTGTACCGTCGTTCTTCCAAGGGCAACCACTTGACCCATTGTGTATGTTTCTCATATGCAAAGCAATGAAGATATCCGTCTAGAAATTTATTCACAATATCAATTTTCCCATCGGATTGAGGATGGTAAGATGAGTTGTGAGCCAATTGAGTTTTGAAAGAAGAAAATAATTCAATCCAAAAATTTCTAATGAAAATTGGATCCCCGTCACTTACAATAATCTTGGGGACTCCATGTAGATTTTGAACCGTTTCCATGAAAGTTGTGGCTATTGTACTTGCTCTAAAATGATGAGAAAGAGAGAAAAAATGGACATAGTTTGTCAATCAATCCACTACTACCATGATGCTAGTTTTTCCTTTAGATTTGGGTAAACTTGTAATAAAATCCATTGAAACTTCTTCCTAATGTTGACTTGGTATAACTAACAGTTGTAGGAGACATGACGTATTGATTAGCTCTCCCTTATTCTGTTGGAAGACCACACATTCAAACACAAAAATTTGAACATCAGTTTTAAGACCTTCCCAGAAAAAATCCTTCTTGATTCTGCGGTATGTTTTCAAGAACCAAAAATGTCCTCCTAAAGGAGAAGTGTGCAATTCTTGAAGGACCTTATGTTTCAGTTGGGAATTATTACATAAATATAGGTGATCATTATACCATAGAAGATCATTCATCCTTGTCTAATGCACCGGGGTCCTCTTATAGTTGTTGAATGATCTTACATATCTCTTCATCTTTCTTCCATTCTATCCTTGTTTATTCCACCTAATCAGATTGTGGAATAGAAATAACACATAGTGAACCCTCTGTTTCTTCTTCTTTACCTAAAAGTGTGTCTTCCACATTATTATGTTTTCCTTTCTTGTAGATAATTTCAAATTCATAACCCAACATATTTGTAACCAATTTTTGTTTCTCTTATGAATATAATCGTTGCTCCAAGAAGTACTTCAAACTATCATGATCCAATTTTAATTTGAAGTGTCTTCCAATTAAGTAAGGGTGTCATTTATTAAATGCATGTAATATGGTAAACATTTCTTTTTCATAAATGGGTTTGAGTAAGTTTTTTCCTTTAAGTTGGATTCTTTCAAAATTAAGGGGCCTTCCTTCTTGCATTAAAAATGCACCAATGCCATGGCTTGAGGCATCACACTCCACAATAAATGTTTTTTTGAAGTCAAGTGTGGCTGGGACAAGAGTTGTACAAATAGCCTCCTTAATTTTTTCAAAGGATTTGGTTGCTTCCTGAGTCCAAGAAAATTATTCCTTCTTTAATAATGCTATTAGAGGTGTTGTTGTTTGACCATAGTGCTTGAAAAACTTCCAAAAATAGCCTGTCAATACTAAGAATCAATTTAAGTTTCTTCAAGGTTTTGGGAATTGGCCATTCCCTCATAGATTTAATTTTTTTAGGGTCCACTTTTACACCTTCATGAGATCTATTATGACCCAAATATTCCAATTCTTGAATCTCAAAGGCACACTCAGAAGGCTTTGCATAAAGTTGTTTCTCTTCCAAAAGTTGTAATACTCTATCAATATGTTTTACATGCTCTTCCAAATATTTGTTGTAGATTAGTATGTCATCAAAAAAGACTAACACAATTTTTCTAAGGAAGGGTTTAAAAATAGAATTCATCGAGATTTGAAATATTGAAGGTACGTTAATAAGTCCAAATGGCATAACCAAAAACTCATAATGAATTTCATGTGTTCTAAAGGCTATTTTGGGAATGTCTTCCTGTTTAATTCTGATTTGATGATATCCCAAACAAAGATCCAACTTAGTAAATAAAATATATCCATGGAATTCATCTAATAATTCATCAATGCCAGGAATATGAAACTTATATTTCATAGTCATTGTGTTGAGCTATCTATAATATGGACACATACACCATGAACCATCCTTATGGATAACCATCACTACTTGTGAAGAGAAAGAACTTTGGATAGGTTGAATGATGCCTGCCTCTACCATTTCTTGGATCATACACTCAATCTCACTCTTATGTGCATATGGATACCTATAATGCCTAATATTAGGTGGTATACTTTTTGGTTGCAAATGAATAGCATGGTCACGATCTCGAACAAGTGGAAGACCCTTAGGAATCTCTCTAAATACCTTGGAATGGTTGTTGATAACTATTTGGAGATCCACTGGAGCAGAGGATATAGATTTTTGAATACCTAGTTAGCATAATTGTGCAATTACACCATGGTGTCCATTTTGAGTAATTTTGTCATGCTATTAGAGCTTATCATCTTAAAGGGTTTCTTTTGGATACCTTTAAGCTCAATTTCATTGAATTTTGAGGAGAATCTCATGAAAATATCTAGAAAATTAAGGGCCATTGTTCCCAATGATTGTAACATTTCACCCCTAATACAATAGTAGAACCACCAATTTGGATGGAAATCATGGAACTATCCAAAAAATACTCTCCCATATTGAGATTAATACTATGGCACTTCCCAGAAAAAATTATGGTGCCTCCATCTGCAATCATTACTTGAAACTGTGGTGCTGGAAATACAAAGCAATTGAGATCTTTTGCTCATTTGTAATTGATGAAGTTATGGGTATTACCAGAATCAATCAACATTGTTACTTTTTTATTTTTGATATATCCTTGTATCTTGAGGGTTTGTGGAGTATTGATTTCGACCAATGCATGACAATATATTTTTGGAGTACTCTCTTCTGTTGATACTGAGAGGGGGGTGAATCAGTATCAAGTACAATTTAAAACCCTTTTCAACTTATATTTAAACCATTCAACTATATCCAATGAGCAATGAAAAATAGTATAAGAGTTACACGAATACACTACAATACACCATGCACAATATATGAGAAATAATCAATAGTTATTGTTCAAGGGAAGTAGACTTCCAATGGTAGCTACAGCTTCCAAATGTAAAGGGAGGGATAAACCTCCAAGAGGAAGATACAATCCTCCAATATCAAGAGATATTTGAACTCTCCATCCTTTCCCCTTCCTTCCACCGAAGAATATATGAGAGATAATAAAACTTTATATTAAATCATCACCATCAACCAATCATCACATAGAACCTGATAATGCTTCCCGAGACTTCTTCAATTTCTGCAATTATTCAATTCTTGGAGTACTATGATCCTGTAGATAATATTACTCAATGTATTCTCTGAAACTCCTCCAATTTTCACTCCTTGAATCCTCCCCAAAAATAGGTTATAGAAAGAATGGTAGACTTTATTCAATTCTGGTCTATTCAGGAGAGTGAACTTGCACA
>ML810803.1:181779-213984 GCA_009831015.1 Picea engelmannii | reverse complement strand
TTTTATGCTTCATGTGTGTATTCCAATGGTATACTTGTGTGCATCCTTATTATTGGATTGAATATGATGAGAAAATTGAATAGCTTCCATAATATTTGCAGGATGTTTTAGGAAAATCTCATGTTTAATGTCTTCTTTTAATCCACCCATGTAAGCTTCCAAAAACATTTCATCACTTATGTAATCCACCCTTGTGGGTAATACCTAAAATTATGAATTATAATATTCAATATCACCTAAGTGCTTGATTCTTGTCAATTGACTAAAGTAGTCTTGTTCCCAAACTTTCCCATATTGTTCTTCTAAGTCTCTTGTAAATAAACTCCAAGTATAATGATAACAAGGGGGCTTCTATCAGGCTAGTGGCAAACCCTCAATTGGATGGCATGATCATCCAATGTTCTCAACGAGCTACGACACCATGACTATTCAACTCGGAGACAAGGCCACACTGATTTACTTGGCCCGAACTACGCCTTACTTCTTCATTTCATTTATTACTTAATAATTTTGTGTGTTTCTTATACTTAGCCATTTAAACAAGTAAAGAACATCCATACACAATAACAACGAAATGCAAGTGGGCGGTCAAACTGTCCTAACGCCCAAATTCTTAATACAAAACAACAGTGTGTTGAGTCTATCTCGTGCCACACACAAATAAATTTTACAATGAAGCTTCCGCTCATTTTACACAAAGAACCTATATGAAAACAAAAATACTCTTCTTCGGTGAGTCACCTGACACCCTTGCTTCATTACCTCAGTCAAAAGTTTGAAAAAAAATCTCTTGTTCATGCTTCATCTCTAAAATACCTTCTTCCTTTGCCTTAGAATGGTGTGACCTATAATCCACAACACATAGATGATTTCATATCACTTGTTGCTCTCCAAATTCTCTTTTCCTTCCCAAATGGTCTTCTCCATTGTGCACTTATAGGTTCCGATCCTAAGATGGCATGCACCCTTTCTTGGAGCCGACACATTCGTTTGGACCAACTTGTGCCTAAGGGTAATGCATTCCTTGGGTGAGTCAGTCAACTCACTCAAGCATGCCCTTTGTCACCTAGCTGACTCTTCATTTCTGTTTGAGTGCCCAGGTCGTACCTTGATCAATATTTCAACCTCTTCATTGGTTTAGAATCCATCAGACGTCACCTTGGTTGCTCTTATTGTTTTCTCTCCTTGGTGCGTCAATCATCTGAGGTGACCGATCTCGCCTATACTCAATTTTTCCTTCCGTCCGGTTGGACTGGCATCTTGTTGGTCAAAGCGCCAAACCGACACCCTAGCTATATTGTGGTTCTTTCAAGTTTTCATTTCATTTTATAGCTGTGAAGAGAGATATCGATGCTCTGGTTGTTGAGAAACCCTCATGTTTGGTGGTTTTTGTAACTGTTTTGGGCTCTCAACACTAGTATAAAATTGCATGGAAACAAGGTATGAGTTCACAACTATTTTTACATCTCTTGCACTACATTTGTCCTTGTATTGCTTAGGTTTGCCTCTGGTGTGTGTGTTGTGTACAAGAAAATGTATTTCTCTCCCTTTCTCTACCAGTGCTTTAAGAAACTAAAAGGAAATGTATTTTTGTTGAAGGAATTAGTTGGCTTCTGATTTTTCCATATTCATGTTACCACTTTCCATATGTTCCTTACTATTTCAATGATAAGAAAGTAAATAGAAGTCTTCGGTTTTTGTTGTTGGTTCATATACAAGTAAAACTTGGCCTAAGAAGTAATTTATCCCTATTGGTTGTATTATCTATGTTGAATTTATGAAGAATGAATCCAACCCATTTCGACCTAAGGGATAAATAATATGGGTTTTCAACATGGACACTATAAATCATGTATATGAGTTAGAGGTTAAAATTATGGGCTCGACCCAAGTCATATAAATTTGGAGAAACTGTTATGAAACCTTGCGAACTTGATCTATGCTTTTAGTTTCTTTCTTCAACTAAGAATGTTTCGGATGGTGGAAGTTTGGATATTTTTCTTTGGTATTGTAAATTGTGTTCGATGAAAAAACTCAAACCGGGGTCTATTAATACTCAACAACTGATATTATTGACAGTACCGTAATTTTGGTATGAGGGTAAAGGGTTTTTAAACTTGAAACTAATGGATTTTATACTAGCTGCGACATGGCTTGAATCTCATGTTAAATATGTGGATACATGTAGTTGTTGATTCTATTATTGATAAAAATGGGTTAAGCAAATATTGCCCAATTCGTACCCAATGATAAAATTAGGTTTGATGTAATTACTGAAGACATCCATGATGTGTTTGTGCTATTGTATGGGAGTGCAATTTTGCATTATGATCAAATGCTTTAATGAGAAAGGAAAAGTTGCAACATCGTGTCTTCTACAAAATGAACAATTCCATATTTTTCTTGCTACTCTCTGCATGTCTTTCATCTTCTGAACCAAAAGTATTTTGGGATCATTGATTTTGGTTTTGGGTGAAAACAGATGTTCATATGGCCAAAGCATTTAAAATTATAATTCTGTTTTGATTAAGCATTATCATTTTGACTCTCCAAAAGTATCGTTTGGGAACGAGAGGGTATGAGGTAAAAGATTTATGAATTGTTTTGATCCTCGATGTGTATGGACGATTATTTGGTTCAATTTTGAACATCTAAGTCTTTCATATGTCATTTTAAAAGGTATATCAGATATACCATAGATATTATGATAAGGACATAACTCAGTACTATGTCTTAAAATGGCATGGATATTATTAAAGCTACATGTTGATAATGAACTTTTAATTATACAGACTTACATTTGTCCTCTCATACATTACATTTTACATTATTTATACCTCCAAATCCTATTCATAAATCTCTCTGTCCATCTTACTCCTTGTCTATGTAATTTATAGAAAAGTTTCAGTTTGGAAAGAAAGGATGAACAACAATAATGAACAGAAATGGATGATAATTCACATCTTGTACATATGAATGAAATAGTTCAAAGGCCGATTGTTTTTATAAAGGAAATGTATAGGCATTGATTAAGGTTTATGAATTTGAGTAGTTCATATATAATTCTTGTCATAATTCATTTTTTGCAAACTATTCCCAATCATACAAACCTAAATTCTCCTTATACTTCCATGTTCATATTTATGAAAGAAAAATGGCTTATACATAATGAAAGTTCTAAGGACATGTTGCGGAGTTTGAATGATAATTTGGTGTGTGTGTGTGTGTGTGTGTGTGTGTGTGTAGAAGCACTTTTATTTTTCCCTTGATTCACTTTCTTGTTCATCTCCCATTTTTTATGTTGTAGGTTATGTCATTTCATAGCCAAATTTATTCAGGTTGACAAATAGTATTTCATGTTAGTATATGTTGTGTCTTATATACTTGATAATTTGGATATGCATGATATAGATGAGCTTTTTCAGTAGAGGCAGTAACCGGTCTAGCAACATAGGAGATAGAGGTAACATAGGTAGAGGTCCAAATACATTTTGGAAAAGAGGAAGGAACAATAAAATGAGGTTCTCTATACATTTTGACGCAAACTTTGAGGAGTTTAATCAGTTGGTGGACTGGTTACTTGAATCTTGCAGGGCACCCAACTTTTATCCCCCCTCAGAAGCCATTCATTCCTTATGTTCAACCTAATGATCTTCAACCTCGTCCAAGTATCACAGAAATTCCTGATCATCCTCATGTACAAGTCTAACCTCCAGTAAATGATGGTTGGAATGATCCACAAGTTAATCCTCCATGTGGTATTGATCATTGGCCAACTATGTCTTTATTGCTTCCTCCTCCACCTCTTATACTACTAGTTCAACCATTTGCCTTTGTGGCTTCACATGCACACTCACCTCAGCTTCCCAAAAAGTATAAATCCTTGGCTATTGAACCTGGACCAAGTAAAAAAACAATGACCTACCATTTCAGCTAGTTCTAATTCCTCAGAAACTTCAGCCTACGTCGTCAAATACTTTCCTCTTATACTTGAAGACATTATAAGAATAATTACCTTTAATGATATGCACCCGGAAATCCCAATGAGTGAAGAAAAGAAATATGTATGTGCATATTTGATCAAGGAAAAATTAGCAGTATTTGAGGGTAGTGCACAGAGGCAGAAAACCTCACACAAAAAATATGACTTTTAATTTTATTTTATCTTGGTGGCATCTTTTTTACTTTGAGACATATATCATTTTGGATAGTTGATACTATAATTATTGTTTTGAGAAAAACATAAGTCATGCTATATAAGTTTTTGGGAGATACACGTGTTTATTATTTTTGAAGCATGGTTATTTCGGCTACAATGTATATCTCTTGTTATGATGGTATGTGCATGAAGTATGTTGTTGATTATGGAGAAACAAGGAAATAATTGAAAATTTTAAAGGACATAAGAGGGCAACCCCACCTATTTAGTTATTATTTATTTATTAATTGTCCTTATCAATAAAGTTCTAGACCTATTTATTAACTAAAGTTATTTAACTTTAGTAACTAAAAAGTAGTTCAACTACTTGAAGAACGACCTTTGAGAGAATAAAAGGAAGAACAAAAGGACAAAGAAGACATGAGGAATTAGAGAGAAACACTTATGATAAGGTTTTCTCTTATTTCATATTGAGATTGATGAATTTCATCCTTCCATTTTCTAAGTTTCTTAAAAAGTCTTAATCCTCTTGTTGATAGCGAGATCTTTCTAAAGGTGGAAAAGAAGAAAGGACTAGGAAGCATTGATATTTGACATGCTTCAAAAGGTCATTCAATTCTCTTAATAGTCTATGTAGTTTTATTAGAATTTCTTAATTAAGTTTCGGGTCTGATTAAGATTATTTTGTAGAGCCAAGATTTGGTGGGCTTGTGACTTGATTGATCCAGTGTATACAATCTTCGTCATTTTCTTTTAGACACCAATTGTCTATATATGATGTTAAATTCCATATTAGACTTCTAAGTTTTATCTTGTTGCTCACCCTCGTAGGGGTTTGAAAAGAGGCATTCTTGTTGTAACTCATAAAATCTTTTATTAATAAAAACCTAGTTTTTCTCAATTGAGACTTGTGTATTTCTAATTTTCAGATTTTTATGTTCATTACTTCATTTATTTTAATTATTGTAATCATTTACATATAAACTTTTACATTTTATTTAATTTGAAACACACAATTATAAAATAACATCAAGCCCAAGAACATATTTCTTGAGGGTTTATTAATATTTTTGCAAGGCTATAAACCCAGGCTAACATTCTTTTCTAGCTTACTTTATCCTAGTAAGATTCGAAAAATGTTTAAGTTGGAACTTACCATTCCTCGCCTCAACATTTATTTGGTGACAATACTGGGGAAAACCCTTTAATGGTTCTCTCTTATGTTTTAATTCTTTCAATCTATTGACTCTTTATCAAAAATCGGAAAGAGGAAGTAAATATTTCATGACTCTCTCTTGTTTGTCTTGTTCTAATTCCTTTAAGCCCTCTTTTATCCTCTCCATCTATGAGAAGAAAGATGTCTAGTTCTAGCCAAAATTCTATTTCTCAGCTGATTGGAACCATGTATAGTAGTTGTAATCCTATGGTCTTGAATACTAATCCTAGGAAGGTCAAATATATGTATGGAATTTTCCATTTTCAGGAAGACCTGAACAATTATCCATGGCTTACACCTACCCCCTTGAAGCTCACTTGCCCTGTTAATCCTTTGCTTTATAAGTTCATGAAGCATTTAGCTCTATTTATGGGTGACAAAACCATTATAGTAGAAGAACATCTTCGTGCATTTTCTAAATCTTGTACCATCCTTGTAATTAACAAAAATGGCAGTTGCATGCTCTTGTTTAAAAATTCCCTTCAAGGTAAGGCTACCTCCTTGTTTGTCGACCTATCTGATGAATGTATCTCCACTTGGTCTGAGATTTCCTATTGGTTTACCTCTACTTTTGGGCACTTATATAATCCTTATGAGCATCTTAAAAGATTTAATCAATTAAACATGAATGAGAGTGAAAGTATACATGCTTTTAACCTTAGGTTTATTAAGTTATATAAATGCATTCCTTTGTCCATTCTCCCAACCAACTTGGCTGCCCTCTTGCATTATTATGATCTTCTACATCCTCTTTACCATTGGCGGTTGGAGGAAAAGAACGGTCAATACCTAGAACTGGCCTTAATCACTTTTATTGACTTCGAAGAGAAATCTTGTAGAAAAAGTTTTTCCTTTGATGGTTGTAGTTTGCGCAAACATGTGTCATCCTTAATGCTCATCATCCAAGATTTACAAAATCACATGCTCTCTCTTGAATTTTAATTCTTGAAACAAGATCACCTTGAGAGATCCTTTGAGCCCTCTTACCTAAGGCCTAATTATAACACCTTTATCAAATGTGATCAAGTGTTTGGATTGGAAGATAATCATGAACATATCATGATGCTTGATGATCAACCATCTCTCACATTGCAAATACTACCATCCTCAAAACTAATAGACATACCCAACTCCAAGCCATGGTTCATTTCAAATTTAGCATTCATGTACATACAATCGTGAAGATGATTTTGACCTCTTTAATCCTCTCTATCACAGATTTTTATATGATGATGTTACTAATGAATAGGCAAATAAGTTAGATGAGGACCCTTATGTTTATATTGATACTTGTGATGTGTTTTCCTTTGAAGATCCTCATGAGTTTGATCAAGATCTTGCATTAGATATTTTTTTTTTAAATCCTTTGTTTCGATCAAGATAATTTAAGGAGCTTGACACTAGTATTCATACTCCTATTAGGTATATTCTTTCCTTCAATGATGATGATGAGTTTAAAGGAATTTCTATGTTTTTAAATCCCTTATTTTCTTCCTTGGAGTATCATGACCTTAGTCCTGGTGTGCAGATTGTAAGAGATGGCATTAAGATGTTTAATGAGTCCATAGACCCTATTCTTGACATGGGAACTTCAAACCATAAATTTTATGATATTGACCCTATTCATGATTTTAGTATAAAATGAAAAGTTCATCTTGTTGGTTGGAAAGTATTGCAGGATGGTAACCAATTCTTTTTGGTTTCGATAAGTCTTTTTCCCTCGCCATATGCATCTATAGGCTGGAAATTCAATGAGATTTCCTTGCACAATGCCTTCCAAGTCATGAAACCCACATGTAAAATAAACGATGTGTTCCTTTATGCCAAGTGTCATCCCACTTGAATATTAGATTGATGATTTCCACTTCCCCTGTACATAAATAAAAGTGAATAAATAAAAAATTCTAACAAGGGAGTATTTTGTATTTTTTTGGTTTGATTTATTTCATTTTAGTTTTATTTCTCGCCTTTTCTTTTATTTTGAATTGTATGCTTTATTTCGTTCTTGTTATCGCTTTTGGATTTGGTGATCATACTTGATTTAAAATGTTTAGTCATTTAGAAAAGTATCTTTTTATTTTGATGGACCAATTCTTTTGGATAGACTACAAGTTTGCAGAGGAATTAGGTTGCTTTGTTTGTGTGTCGAAATTCTTCATTTTGTTTATTGTATGCTTACCAAGTGAGATATGATGTCTACCATTTGCCTTGTGATACTTGAGCTTACATTTATTTTGTTGTTTTCTTCTTATTTTTAGATTTATTCTTATTGTTTTGATTTTATAATCTGAGTCAAGCTTGATCAAACAAAGTTCTAGGTCAGATTGTTTATCAGCGAAATTATCATTAATCTATTATAAAACAACAACAAAGTTAAGTGAGTGGATTTTTGGTCTGTAACACTACTTATGTAGTTCTTGCTATACCTATTGATGTATTGTATGAACTTGATGATTTTAATTGTTCCCTCTTTCTTCTTTCCCATGCTTCCCTCCATGAGTGAATAATTTCAAGAACATATCAGAATGTTTTTACAAAATCTTTGAGAAAGACAAGACATCATCAAACTTACTTTCAGCTACAAGACATAAACCAGAAATTCTGAGTTCTAAGCCTGCTATAAGAAGACTTCCTTGTGGAGTCTCCAAATGTTGACTCAAATTTTTTTCACCTATATTTAAAAACTTGCAAATTATTGTGAAGCCTATAATTATTACATAGCTAATAGGTGGGATTCCCTTTTAAAGAAAATTCAAAACATTTTCTCAGTACTTATACACTTTTGTTTCAGAAATGGGATCATTTAATTTCTATGGCTATGAAGAGCCTTGGAATATTGGTATAAGTTAGTTTTGATAGCCTTTCATATTCACTTGATAACATAGAATATTAAGAAGTCCAAGCCATGTTTGATTACAAATGCAAAAGGATCATTCTGGTCATGCAATTCAAGTAAATGAATACGAGTGTTATGTTGTATATGTTTTCTCATGCATAAAAATAAATCATGCCATTATTATCACGACATACTTATCATAGGTTTTATGGTTCAAATATTTTTAAAATCCCTATATGGAAATAAACTTATGAGTGCAAGTTATAAGTTATAAGGTTTAAATGGTGGATACAAGACATATGGTTTGCATGCAAGAATATATGTTATAAGTTTGGGTCAATGGTAATGTTGTATATGAAGCATAGTTGAAGTTTTAGAGGATGGTAGGAATGTAATCGTTGCATACTTTGATTGAGCCATATAATATGATGTTCACACAATCCAATGAAATGTTTGACAACAATGGTAATCTTTGCATGTGGATTTTGTTAGTTATATGATGTGACCATGCAATATTTTTATGATTGAAGTGTTGATGTGGCATATGTGTTGATATTTACTTAGCTCAGGGTTCAAACTCGTGATTGTTTATGACATTCAACAGAGGTGGACTTAGGTTGGTGTGTAATATGTGTTTCATGATTTTTGTTTGTGGTGATTAGTGGAGTTGGCCATGCATTGAATTATATAGGACGTGGGAATTTACTCCACAGTTCCAAATCCATCACCTTGTTATCTTGTGGTTCTTTCGAGTTTTCATTTCATTTAATTGTTGCGAAGAGAGAGAGAAACACTTTGGTTTTTGAGAAACCCTCATTCTTGGTGGTTGTTGTAACTGTTTTGGGCTCTCAACACTGGTATAAAATCACATTGAAACAAGGTATGGGTTCACAACTATTTTTACAACTCTTGCACTACATTGTCCTTATACTAGTTAAGCTTGGCTCTGGTGTGCATGATTTGTACATGAAAATGTATTTCTCTCCCTTTCTCTACCATTTCTTGAAGAAATTGAAAGGAAATGTATTTTTGTTGAAGGAATTAGTTGAATTATGCTTTTTCCATATTCATGTTACCACTTTCCATATGTTCCTTACCATTTCGATGATAAGAAAGTAAATAGAAGTTTTGGGTTTTAGTTGTTGGTTCATATACAAGTAAAACTTGGCCTAAGAAGTGATTTATCCATACTGGTTGTATTCTTTGTGTTGAATTTATGAAGAATGAGACCAACCCAGTTCAGCTTAAGGGATAAATAATATGGGTTTTTGACATGGATGATATAAATCTTGTATACGAGTTAGAGGTTAAAATTTTGGGCTCGACCTAAATCATGTAAATTTGCAGCAACTATTATGAAACCTTACAACCTTTATCTATGTTTTCATTTTCTTTCTTCAACTAGGAATGTTTGGGATGGTGGAAGTTTGGATCTTTTTCTTTGGGCATTGTAAATTGTGTTCGATGACAAAACTCGAACCCGGGTCTTTTAATACTCAACAGTTGATATTATTGACAGTACCATAATTTTGGTCTGAGGGTAAAGGGTTTTTGAACTCAAAACTAATATATTTTTATACAAGCTCCGACATGGCTCAATTCTCATGTTAAATTTGTTGATACCTGTAGTTGTTGATTCTATTATTGATAAAAAAAAACGGGTTAAGAAAAGATTGTCCAATTCGTACCCATTGATAAAATTAGGTTCGATGAAATTATTGAAGACATTCCTGACTAGTTTGTTCTATTGCATGGGAGTGCAATTTTGCATTATGATCAAATTCTTTGATGAGAAAGGAAAAGTTGCAAAATTGTGTCTTCTATAAGTTGAATAATTCCATATTTTTCTTGCTACTCTCTGCATGCCTTTCATCCTCTGAACTAAAAGTATTTTTGTATCATTGAGTTTGGTTTTGGGTGAAAACATATGTTCATATGGCCAATGCATTTAAAATGATAATTCTATTTGGATTAAGCATTATCATTTTGACTCTCCAAAAGTATCATTTGGGAACGAGAGAGTATGAGGGAAAAGAGTTATGAGCGGTTTTGATCCTTGATGTGTATGGATGATTATTTGGTGTAATTTTAAATATCTAAGTTTTGCATATATCATTTTAAAAGGTATATCAAATATACAACATATATTATGATAAGGACATAACTCAGTAGTATTTGTTAAAACTGCATGGATATTGATTAAAGCTACATGTTGATAATCAACTTTTAATTATATAGACTTACATTTGTCCTCTCATACATTACATTTTACATCAGTTATACCTCCAAATCCTATTCATTAATCCCTTTGTCCATCTTACTCCCTGTCTATGTAATTTATAGAAAAAATTTAGTTTGGAAAGAAAGGATGAACAACAATAATGAGTAGAAATGGATGATAATTCATAGCTTGTATATATGAATGAAGCAATTCAAAGGTTGATTATTTTGACAAAGGAAATGTATAGGCATTGATTAAGGTTTATGAATTTGAGCAATTCATATACAATTGCTTTCATAATTCATTTTTCACAAATTATTCCCAATCATACAAACCCCAAATCTCCATATACTTCCATCTTCATATTTATGAAAGAAAAATGGCTTATACATAATGAACGTTCTCAGGACAGATTGCAGAGTTTGAATGATAATTGTGTGTGTGTGTGTGTGTGTGTGTGTGTGTGTGTGTGTGTGTGTGTGTAGAAGCTCTTTTATTTTCCCCTTGATTCACTTTCTTGTTCATCTCCCTTTTTTATGTTGCATGGTTATGTCATTTCAGAGCCAAATTTATTCAGGTTGATAAATAGTATTTGATGTATTATATGTTGTGTCGTATAAACTTGCTAATTTGGATATGCATGATACATATGAGATTTTTCAGTAGAGGATGTAATTGGTTTGGAAACAAAGGAAATAGATATAACATAGGAAGAGGGCCAAACACATTTTGGAAAAGAGGAAGGAACAATATAATGAGGTTCTTTATACATTTGGATGCAAAATCAAAGGATTTTAATCAGTTGGTGCAGACTAGTTACTTGAATCTTGTAGGGCACCCAACTTTTCACTCCCCTCGGCCACCACTCATTCCTCTCATTCAACCTAATGATATTCAGCCTCACCCAAGTATCGTAGACATTCCTAATCATCCTCATGTACAAATCTAAACTCTAGTAAATGATGGTTGGAATGATCCACCAGTTAATCCTCCATCTGGAATTGGTCACTGACCAACTATGTCTTTATCACTTCCTCCTCCACTTCCTATACTACTAGTTCATCCAGTTTCTTATGTGGCTTCACATGCACACTCACCTCAACTTCCCAGAAAGTATAAATCCTTAGCTATTGAACCTAGACCAAGTAAAAAAATAATGGCCTACCATTTCAGTTAGTTCCAATTCCTCTATAACTTCAACCTACATTGTCAAATACTTGCCTCTTAGACTTGAAGATAACGTAAGAGTAATTACATTTAATGATATCCACCCAGAAATCACAATGAATGAATAAAAGAAATCTACAGGTGCAGATTTGATCAAGGACGTGACAACAATATCAAAGGGTAGTGCATAGAGGCATACATCCTCACACAAGAAATATGACTTTTAATTTTATTTTATCTTGGTGGCAATTTCTTACTTTGAGACATATATCTTTTTGGACAGTTGATACTATAATTATTATTTTGAGAAAAACATATATCATGCTATATAAGTTTTTGGGAGATACAAGTGTTTATTATTTTTGAAGAATGATTATTTCAACTACAATTTATATCTATTGTTATGATGATATGTGCTTGAAGTATGCTGATGATTATGGAGAAACAAGGAAATGATTGAAAATTTCAAAGGACATAAGAGGGGGATCCCACCTATTTAGTTATTATTTATTTATTAATTATCCTTATCAATAAAGTTATAGTCCTATTTATTAACTAAAGTTATTTAACTTTAATAACTAAAGAGTAGTTCAACTACTTGAGGAACTACCTTTTGTAGAATAAAAGGAAGAACCAAAGGACAAAGAAGACATGAGGAATTAGAGAGAAACATTTTTGATAAGGTTTTCTCTTGTTTCATATTAAGATTTCTGAATTTCATCCTTCCATTATTTGAGTTTCTTAAAAAGGCTTAATCCTCTTGTTGATAGCAAGATATTTCTAAAGGTGGCAAAGAAGAAAGGACTAGGAAGCATTGATATTTGACATTCTTTAGAAGGTCATTCAATTCTCTTGATAGTCTGTGTAGTTTTATTAAAAAAAAAAAATTAAGTTTCAAGTATTGAGATTATTTTGCAGAGTCAAGACTTGGTGGGCTTGTGGCTTGGTTGATCTAGTGTATACAGTCTTGGTCATTTTTTGCTGACATCAGTTGTCTATGTATGATGTTTAATTCCATCTTAGACTTCTAAGTTTGATCTCGGTCCTCACCCTCACAAGGATTTGAAAAGAGGCAATCTTGTTGTAACTCAGAAAATATTTTATTAATAAAACTTTGGTTTTTCTCAATTGAGACTTGTGTATTTATGATTTTCATATTCTTTTGTTCTTCACTTAATTCATTTTAATTCTTGTAATCATCTACATAAAAAAATTTACATTTTATTTAAGTTGGAACACATGATTATAAAATAGCATCAGGTCCAAGAACATTTTTCTTGAGGGCTAATTGATATTTTTGCAAGTCTATAAACCCAGGGTAACATTCTCTCCTATCTTACCTTAGCCTAGTAATATTCGAAAATGATTGAGTGAGTAATTTCCATTCCTCACCTCAATAGTATGTTTATTAGGGATATGATTTAGAAAATGGTGGAAAACCTGGTGGGACATTGGGATATTTATGATTGAAAACCAAAGAAATAAAGTACACTTGGAAAAATAAACACCTTGGGCCAAGATATATTGCAGAAAGTTTGGATTGATTTTGCATCTAAAGTTCACTTTTGATGGATGATTTATTAATATCCTCCTTAATCCTTCATTCAATAATCTCATATCGCAAGCCAATCTTGCTCAACCTTCAACCATATTTGAATCATGGATCCATCCTTTTTTAAGTAAATGTATTATGGTTACAGGATTCAAGTGTTATGGAAGTTATCGAGGTAGCATGGAACTGTCTAGTTCAAGGATCCCCTTCTTTTGTTTAGGATTCAAAAATATAATCCACAAAGAAACACCTAACACAATGGAAAAACATACACTACATCTCTTCATCTAAGGAAAGAGAGGATTTGCAAAAGCATGTCAATGAACATCAATTAATAATGGAAACTCAATAGATCACACATAAGATGCAACAAGAGGAGAAAATATTAGCAGAGAAACTTCATCATGCATTTCATAAGGAGGAATAACACCATCTAAAATCACAAATATTATGGTTGAATGAAGGAGATGAGAATACATCCTTCTTCCATAAGAAACCCTAGGCAAGACAAACCCAAAAACATGTTCAAGATACTCAACTCAAATTAGGGGAATGCCTCTGATATTTTGAAGTGATAAGGGTGTGAGAAAATTCACATGGCCACGAGATCTTAGCAAAAAAAAAACTCAAAAATTAACGTAGGATATATGTGGTAAAAAATTCAAGGGGAAATATCCACAATGAAAATGGGAAATGGTTGATCATTTCTCTCAAAATTGCTCTTCTTGTACAATGAGGAACCATGCACGCTACTCTTTTATTTATATTTCACTAATACAATAACTCAAAGATTATCCAAGTTAATATTACCTAAACTTGGGATTTATCTATGCCCTAATAGATAAATACAATTTATTTATTGTGCATAACACCCCCCCCCCGTAAGTTTGACTTGGAGTTAATGGGAAGGAAGGAGGATGTACATGTTATCCCCCAATAAAGACAACTTAATCCACTCCTATAAATGATAGAAGATGAAGGAACTTGGCTTCAGTGAGTGGCTTCGTGAAAATATCTATGACCTAAACTTCTCAATGACAAAATTGCAAGTCAAGGACTTGATAATGAAGAAATTGTCATATGTAGTGCATATGGATCTCAATGTGTTTGGTATGTTGATGCTCAACTAGATTATAGACAATGTGGATGGCACTTTACCTATCAAACTAGAGATTTATAGGCTAATATTAAGCAAAACCAAACCCTATGAGAATTTTTCAAGTCCAAAAAACCTCTCAATCAACATTGATAGTGCCTCAATACTTTGCCTCTGTATAAGAAATAATTATTTCATGTTGTTTTTCATTGAAAAAAGTAACAATACCCAAACCAAGGCTGAAAGTGTAAATCTAAGTAGACTTTTGATCATGAATATAACCTACCCAATCTGAATCTGTAAATCCCACTAAAGAAGAAGATCTCCCTGGAGTATACTTGATCCCAAACTGATGAGTACCATTGATGTAGCAAAGGATATGCTTTGTTTCCTTCCAATGACTGCCATGAGGATATTACATGAAGCAGGAGACTCAACCAACAACTTAGGAAAGGTCTAGTTAGATATGGATCAAGTACAATAGAATTCCTACCAATTATCTATACAAAGTGGGATCAACCTTAGTAGTTGAACATTTGGCAGGAAGTTTGGCACCTAACTAATAAGAAGTAGGGGTGGATTTGTAGTCTTCCATGTGAAATTGATCAAAAGGTTAAGTGCATATTTAATATAAGAGAAAAATATTCTCTTGTTATATTGTTGGATTTGAAGACCAAAGAAATAATTGAGGTCTAAGTTAGACATATCAAACTGGCTCATAAGACTAGACTTCACACAATTGAGCTAATCATGATTACTCCTAGTGATAAGTATGCCATAGACCTATAGAAAATGGATGAGGATTTTACCATTTTCATGTTGAGTATAGACATTGGGATTAGATTGACACTTAGAGAAACCATAACCAAGAAGAAAACTATCCATATTTTTGCACCAAGCTCGGGGAGATTTCTTTAGACCCTAAAGTGACTTCTTGAGGCAGAAAACAAGGAAGGAATCAACCTGAGAAAAATATGGAGGTTGTTACATGTATATTTCATTATTCAAGTGCCCATGAAGAAAGTCACTTTTGATTTCCATATAATGTACTTCCCAACATTAAGAAGCAACAAGTGAAAAAACAAGTTGGATTGAATTCATGTGCACAACAAAGGAAAATTTTTATGAGTAATCAATACCTTCAACTTGTGAGAAACCTTTTGCGACAAGGTAGGTTTTAAACTTATCCACACTACCATATACTAAAATATCGGTTCTATAGACTCACTTGCAACAAATTATCTTGCGACCATCTAGAAGACGAACAATATCCCAAGTGTCATTTTTCATTAAGGATTCCATTTCTTCTTACATAAATACTTCCCATTCAGTTTGACCACTTGCTTATTTATAAGTATGGGGATATTGTATGTGATGCATTGCACCATAAAATCTAAACCAAATGAATGGAACTAAGAGCATGTCCTAGAAGGATCTGATGGATCACCAACTAAAGTACCAACTACTTCCCCTATTTTCTAGATCCATTTCAGAAGTGGAGCAACTGTAGGTGTAGGATCTACAAGCTGAACTATAGGAGGATAAGTTGAAGGTGTTGGTTTAGGTTCAATATCTAAAGAAGAAGAATCGTCATTTGAAAAAGATAAAAGTCTTGGAGAAGTAAAAGAAGAAGAGAGAATTGGTGAAGAAGATGTAAGAATACATGCCAAGGTGGATTCATCAAATTGAACATCTCTCCGGAAAATAACCTCTGAAGAGTGAGGTAGAAAGACTCTATAGTCTTTTAAATCATCACCATAACTAACAAAAATACACTGCTCTCTTTTTGTTTGCATTGCCTTATGCTTTTCATTAGGAATATGTGATTGTGCTTCTTAACCAAACACTTTAAAGTGACTAACATTGGGCTTTATCTGAGACTTCTTCTAGAGTTACATTCATTACAACTTATGTGGAGTATGATTCAAGATGTAGTTAGCACAATTTAGAGCTTCTGCCCAAAATATGCGGTGCTAATTTCTTTGATTGAACCATATAATTAGCCATTTTTTAAGCGTTCAATTCTTATGTTCAACTACTCCATTCTATTGTGGAGTGGAAGGCACTATATGTTGCATTTGAATGCCACTTTTAGAGCAAAAATGAATGGAGTGTTTATTAACATATTCTTTGCCATTATTAGTGTGGGTTCTCTTAATTAAATGACCTGGTTACTTTTCAACCAATGCTTTGAAAGAAACAAATAGATTGAAAAAATTAATTTTGAGTTTTAAGAAGTGCACCAAGTGTCATCATCAATAAAAGTGAGAATATACATTCTCCTAAAATGATGGACTAGAGAACGATCCAATTATGTCACTGTGAACTAATTCAAGTGGTGCTCGTGCTCTCTAGGAATTACTAGAAGGGAAATCATCTATGTGATGCATAACCAAAACACAATTATGGAAAACATCACCATTGCATGAGATAAGGGGCAAGTCACACACTGGTGCTTTGAGAGTTGTTGCAAGTAGAGGTAGTTCAAATGACCAAACTACTCATTCCAAAGTTTTCCCAAAGTCATTAACATGAGCAAGAAGGATGGTGGTAGGTGATGAAGGTTCAAAGTTGTCACATTTGTATATCCTTGAAGAGTCATCGACATTTCTTGAAGCCATTACAATTGACATATCTTTTAGATATCTAATTACAACATTGTGAGTTGAAAACTCAATGGTTTTTCTATCAACAAAATGAGTAATTTGAAAATTTGGAAGTAAATTTGTAGGAATATCAAGAACATTGTTAAATTTCCCCTCAAGAATATCTATGTTTGTGTTCCTAAAACATCTAAAGGAGAGTTATCATCGAAAAAAATATTTTGGATTGTATAATAATCAAGACTAGAGAAAATATCTCTACGATTGGTCATATGATGCCTGGCCCCTGAGTCTAAAATCCATTCATGAGATGGATGACAAGCGATTGAAAAAATAGCATGAGGCTTAGAAGAAGTAGAAGATAAGTAAGTATCAAACCAAATATTATGATTTTTCATGGCAACTCCCAATGCTTGCTTCTTCTTCCAACAATGTGTGTCAATTTCCTATCTTTGCCACAAACAAAACAAGACATAAGTGGCTTATTCTCCTTTTACCCAATGCCCTACTAAGACTTTGGATGATGAGGAATCATAACAGGTGTCTTGGTGGTCGTGGGAATTTTGTATTCTATGAATGGGTTTTTAAAGGGTTTGGAGCCCATGTGATTATGAGAAAACAATGATTTATGCTTAACACCTATATCAAGTGTACCCATATGAAGATCTTATCTTGCTCACATGTTATCTACTCATAAAATAACTCAAAAGTGATAGGCATATTATAGTTGGATCCTAATGCATCTCTAATGGAATTAAAGTAGAGACAAAAATATCAAAAGGAACTTTGAGTTTAGTAAGAACATTTTTTTATTGCATGATCATCATCGTTAGTGATTCCACAATCACTAAGTTGGAGTCTTAAGAACTTAAATTGTGATGTAGACTTTAATTTGAGGAAATTTTGTCAAATCAATAGCTATGAGCTTATTTTCCAACCAATGAGCTCATATCAAATTGGTCTTCCCAGATATTTGTTCAAACTTTATCCATGATTCTTAAGGTGTGTTAATGGACTGAATGTCGAATTTGAGATCTTCATAGATTCTCATGCCAATTAGACATTTTGCTTCATCGTTATAATTAAACTGTTTTCTACATTTCTCGACATCATTTGGTTGAGGATATAGTGCAAGAGTCATCAGATACAATCCTTTACTCTTGAGTAAATCCTCCATGTAACAATTCCAAGAATAATAGTTTGTGTTGGTTAATAAAACCTCATAAGTAGTCATTTTGCAAAAAATAGAAAACAAAATGCACAATGAGCTAAAATAACATGTGTCAATTCATATATATCAAAACATTAGCCAAATTAAATAGAAATAGGACTAAAAAAGGATTCCATATGATGAATTTATGGCCCTGGAAAGCTGCAAAAATGAAGATGAGCTTCACTTGTCTATCAAAAAAATAATTTTCACTAAATCAGAATACAAAAAATACTAAAATCACTTGTACCACTACAAAGAGCACTAAAAAATACACAACCTAAAAAAACCAACACTCAAATATAAGTTTGTATGGCAGAGATATCTCAATTTAAAATCTTCCTACAAAATTTAAAAGTAAATTCCCTAAGGCAATCTGAGGTGCCATGTGGTGCAACTTGAAAGGTAGTTCGGTGTACTTGTAGTTGAGTCAGTTGAATGTTGAATGTGCATATGAGTGTGTTTTTGAGTTGGTATGAGTAATGTGGAAACCTTTGGTTATGCCATGTGTGGGGTCCACATGGAGGACCCGTGTGGTAGGAGTGTTGGGTTAAAAACAAGTTAAAAAATAATGAAAAACAAATTAATTAATGGAATTACATGTGAAGGAGGGGGTTATATATTTTTTGCAAAAATATATATCCAAAGGGTGTTGGTTTCTTTCTGGTAAGAGAAAGTCGCAAGGGTGGTTATATGGTCTGTAAAGGAGAATAAGTATGGAGTTAGGTGGTGACTATAAAGTTAGTCGACGAGGGGTTTAAAGAAGTGGTTGTGGGGAGATTTAGGTAAGTTCCAATGGGATACAAAGGGCCACACTAAAGGATAAACATTAGGTTGTACCAAGTAGTTGGTGGAGGATGTAAAAAAGGACAAGATAGAGGGTTAGGCCACCAAAAAATGGGAGGATGGGGTGCCTAGTAAGGGGGATAGACTGGAGGGTTTTGGTCATCAAAAACTAGGAATTGGAAAATTAAGCATTGATGGTTCATCACACATCTCGTAGGTTTAGTCAGTTGATAGTTTGACCTATATCTGGATACAGTCGCTTGGGCAACCGATCAACACACTACACCAATCGGTCAAGTAGTCGACGTGCATGTTGGTCGGACACTCTATCAACAATTGAATATAGTCGGGCGGTGGATTGACCAACCCAACAATCAACTATGATTTGGACGCGTAGGCGATTGGTTCAAGCATCATTTTCGAGTTCACTCGACAAATCTTATTTGGCAGAGTCAACTCTAATAGCCAACGGTTACATGTGGACAAGATCTCATGAATTCTATGGAAGTTGGTTAGATCTTGAGGCTATAAAAAGGAGACCCCTTGGGTCATCATGAAGATCATGGAGATTGTGTAATAGATCATGTAGATCAATATGTGCAACATGCACTGTGATGTTTTGATCATGGTGCACTATGCTTAAGTGTTGTAACAATGTCTTTAGACACCACCTTTATCTTTGAATTATTTTGTTCATCTTCAATTATCTACAGTACTATATTATTTGTTTTATGTTTTTTCCCAACCTGTTCCCCAACATGGTATCAAAACCAATGGTTTAAAACCTCGACCTATTATCAAAAAACCTTGTTGAGTCATATTTGTTGTGTGAATGACTCTAGGTGGGTGGTTTGTTGATTGGAACTTATTGAAACAAACCAGTTTCTGTTGAGATATTGAAGATGGCTTTGAAGATTGATCCTATTGTTCTTAATGGATCAAATTATGTAGTGTGGGCACCAAACATGGAAATCCTACTGAAGAGAAAAGGACCGTGGTAGTATACGAAGGTTGTGATTCCAGATCCAATAGATGACCAGGTGAAGTTCGTTGTTGATGGAAAGAAGGATGATACTTTAAGAGTCATCACAACCTACATCTCACGGGATATTCAATTTCACCTTAGTGTAATCGATTTTCCTCATCAAGTCTGGAAGAAGATGAAGTCATTATTCAACTGAGTTGACAAGAGCCACGTCATGCAGTTAGAGAAAGAGTTGATCTCTCTCGATCCTCATTCATTTGAGAGAATTAAGGACTATTTGGCGCATGTAAAAAAACTCTAGTTGAAATTGGGTAAATGTGGAAAGAACTATCAAAAGAAGGATGGAAAACTCATTCAGTTGGTCTTGATGAACTTGAGAACACCATTGGATGTGTTTGTGTCGACTTTCATCACCAACTGCAAAGCACACAAAAATGATGGTAAGGATTACACCTTTGAAGCTTTATGTGGCCTTTTTATTATTGATCAGCATATACTACTTGAAGAAGGCAAGATTGGTGGTAAACAACAGGCCCACTTGCTCAAGGGAAAGGGAAAGATGGATCTTAGGGATAGAGTATGTTTTGATGCCTATACAAAAAAACTTGCATACCACAACCAGAAACCTCAAAGACAGACAAATGCACCACAATGAGGTCGAAAGAAGAAGACATGTCAGTATTGTGGAAAGATTGGACATGTGGATAAATTATTCTATAAGAAGCGAGATGACTTAGAGGAGAAGTTTTAAAACCTTGAAGGAGACGTTTCCATTTTACATCGACCCACATATAATTTCACCTTCCAATTCGGAACCTCTTAGGCCTTGTTGTCTCATTTTGTGCAGAATGAATAGGTAGTTGACTCTAGGTGCACTCGCCACATAGATAAGGATTCCTCCTTGTTCATGTGGTTGGATGAAGCTAAGGACAGGAAAATCTATGTTGCTGATGATTTTTCTCTAGATGTTGTTGTTCAACATGATATTGCTTGTCGACATAGGAATATTTTCAATATCAATCATATTCCAAATCTAAGTGTCAATCTGTTGTTTGTGGTTCAGTTAACACAAACATGTAAGATTGTGGAATTTTAGCTAGATTGGTTGTATGTTTGTGATTTGAAGAATGGAAAGTCGATTGTTCTAAGTGGGCTTCTCGACCCGATGAATATTTTGTACAAGTTTTGTGACACGAATCGACCTGAACCCAAACCGACTGCACTTGTTTCTCCATGAGACCCCTTGGGTCATCATGGATATCATGGATATTGTGCAATAGATCATGCAGATCAATATGTGAAATATGCATTGTGATGTTTTGATCATGGTGCACTATGCTTAAGTGTTGTAACAATGTCTTTAGACACCACCTTTATCTTCAAATTATTTTGTTCCTCTTCAATTATCTATAGTACTCTATTATCTGTTTCATGTTTTGTTCCACCCTATTCCCCAACATGGTATCAAAGCCAATGGTTTAAAACCTCGACCTATTATCAAAAAACCTTGTTGAGTCATATTTGTTGTGTGAATTACTCTAGGTGGGTGGTTTGTTGATTGGAACTTATTGAAACAAACCAGTTTCTATTGAGATATTGAAGATGGCTTTGAAGATTGATCCTATTGTTCTTAATGGATCAAATTATGTAGTGTGGGCACCAAACATGGAAACCCTACTAAAGAGAAAAGGACGGTGGTAGTATATGAAGGTTGTGATTCCAGATCCAATAGATGACCAGGTGAAGTTAGTTGTTGATGGAAAGAAGGATGATTCTTTAAGAGTCATCACAACCTACATCTCACGGGATATTCGATTTCACCTCAGTGTAATCGATTGTCCTCATCAATTCTGGAAGAAGTTGAAGTCAGTATTCAACTGAGTTGACAAGAGACATGTCATGTAGTTAGAGAAAGAGTTGATCTCTCTCGATCCTCATTCATTTGAGAGAATTAAGGACTATTTGGTGCATGTAAAAAAACTCTAGTTGAAATTGGGTGAATGTGGAAAGAACTATCAAAATAAGGATGGAAAACTCATTGAGTTGGTCTTGATGAACTTAAGAACACCATTCGATGTGTTTGTGTTGACTTTTAACACCAACTGCAAAGCATACAAAAATGATGGTAAGGATTACACCTTTGAATCTTTATGTGGCCTTTTTATCATTGATCGGCATATAATGCTTGAATAAGGCAATATCGGTGGTAAACAACAGGCCCACTTGCTCAAGGGAAAGGTAAATATGGATCTTAGGGATAGAGTACGATTTGATGCCTATACAAAAAAACTTGCATACCACGACCAGAAACCTCAAAGACATGCAAATGCACCACAATGAGGTTGAAAGAAGAAGACATGTCAGTATTGTGGAAAGATTCGACATGTGGATAAATTATGTTATAAGAAGCGAGATGACTTATAGGAGAAGTTTTAAAACCTTGAAGGAGACATGTCCATTTTACATTGACCCACATATAATTTTACCTTCCAATTCGGAACCTCTTAGGCCTTGTTGTCTCATTCTGTGCAGAACGAATAGGTAGTTGACTCTAGGTGCACTCACCACATAGATAAGGATTCCTCCTTGTTCATGTGGTTGGATGAAGCTAAGGAGAGGAAAATATATGTTGCTGATGATTTTTCTCTAGATGTTGTTGTTCAACGTGATATTGCTTGTCGACATAGGAATATTGTCAATATCTATCATGTGCCAAATCTAAGTGTCAATCTGTTGTTTGTGGCTCAGTTAAAACAAACATGTAAGATTGTGGAATTTTGGCTAGATCGGTTGTATGTTTGTGATTTGAAGGATGGAAAGTCGATTGTTTTCAATGGACTTCTCGACCCGATGAATATTTTGTACAAGTTTTGTGACACGAATCGACCTGAACCCGAATTGACTGCACTTGTTTCTCACACTGACAAATGAAGTCGAATTTGGCATGAGCCACTCGAACACTTGAATTTTCTAAGTTTACAGGCACTGGAAACTCAAAATATGGTTGTTGGTATGTTGAAAGTGTTTCCCCCTGAAGGATTATGTAAGGGATGTGTACTTGGGAAACATCATCAAGCACCATTCAACTTTGGAAAAGCATGGAGAGCACATAACCTACTGGAACTGGTTCATAGTGATGTCTACTACATCAATCTACCTTACTAGAACGTGCAAGGTACATTTTGACTTTCATTGATGATTCCTCTCATTTTACATGGGTCTTTTTCATAATTAATAAGAATCTTGTCTTTGAGAAGTTCAAGGAATTTCAGGACTTTACCGAAAATCAATGTGGTTGACCTATCAAATGCTTGAGATCAGATGATGGTGGTGAGTATGTAAATCGACCTTTTGAAGAATACCTACTTCAATATGGTATTGATTGCTAGTAGTCGATTCCTCACACTCTTCAACAGAATGGCATCATAGAACGCAAGAATCAGACATTTGTTGAAATGGTTAGATGCATTTTGCAAGCTAAATACTTGCCCCCTCACTTCTAGGCTGAAGCAATGTATTTTGAAAACTATATTCTCAATTGCATATCAACCGAAGTTGTTATTTCCATGACTCCATTCGAATGATGGTATGGGAAGAATCCTTCAATCGGTAACCTCCGTGTGTTTGGATGTGTTGCCTATGTTCACGTTCCTGATGATTGCAGAAAGAAGTTGGATGCAAAAATTCATGCTTGCATCATGATGGGTTACTTTGAAGAGTCGAAAGCCTATCAATTGTTTGATCCTGTCAAATGACAAATCATTATCATACGAAATGTATGGTTTGATGGGAAGTATTTTGTAATTAAGATATTTAATGCCTCCTCTGGATTGATGCAAGATGATCCCTGTTGAGGAAAAGATATGAAATGATCTTACTCAAGCATTTTCATATTCTGCTTGGCTAAAGAAAAATAGACAGGAATTTCACCCTATGTTTATAGCCAACAAAAATAACATCCTAACTCACAAGTATTAATTACCAGTGCTTAGGCTAGTCTTTTATCAATAAAAAGCTTATTGGAAATTTACTATTTATGTAATTTTCTGAATATAACATTTGTTGAAATACATGTAAAGACAAAAGTAAATACACCAAGATGATAATCAAGACAGATGAGACATAAAACAATCCTTTATTGCATTCCAAATCATCAAAGAGTCACTCCCTTTACAAAATTTCATGTAGAAATTTAGGACCAAAGTCAAACTTAGAGATCCCCGATGGAACATACAAAAGGACCTATGATAGAAAATCAAAACTGAATTCTAAAAAGCTAGATCAGCTTGCCATAGATTGTTGCCCACTCGACTCTGCACAATATCCTTTGTCAGTCATGAAAACTAATTCACAAACAGACAAGTCTACACAGACTATCAAAGATAGATCAACACCTCTGAAAAACAAGTGTCTGAATGATGTAATTCAGCCCTGAATCTTGTTGTCTACAATAAGACCATGCTATCATAAAAAAGAATTAGGCTTGGATAAATTAAGGAATGAATGAAAATTGAATTATCTCAACATAAACTCAAAGATCAAACCTTAGTATGCTTCTCCTTCTATCCTCCTCTTGTTCCTCCCTTTCTTTTTGCTTTTAAACAAATTAGAATTGGTTGAAGTAGTTGAACCAACTCATTAATTAAGTTAGTTAAAAGTCTCAGCCAACTTTTAGTTAGGGGGAAAAGTAATAATCATAATAAGGTTTATAATTAAATAATAACTAGTAGGTGGGACCCCTTGTGACTCCCATTAGCTCATAACAGTCATAACATAAATATCCAGTTAAGCAAAACACACCTCCTTGTGACTCCCATCCACATATTCACATTTGACAATTTAGCTCATGATATTTGAAATTATTTTCAAAAAATATTACTCATATATCCAAAATAAAAAATGTTGTCCAAAAATTCCTGAAATCAACTGTCATCAACAATAGATAAAATAAATAAAACTCAAAACCCATATTTCCCACTCTGCGATGCAATCTTTCCTTGATTATTGTTGTCACCCTTCGAAATTCCTGAATTTTCCTTTGGTTGCGCTGAGCCTTTAGGCCTAATCTCGTTGATCATGTGAGAACAATCGTCCCTCAAATGCATCCGAGAAGACACGGATTTGTCAAATCCATTGGAGGGCAAGGAAGGGGTAGAAGTGGTTTTTCCTTTGTCAGGGACATGGTGGGCCTCAGTTTTCAATATCTTTCTAGCATGGGAGGATTGCACTAGCGAGTGGTCAGGGGCAGCTTGAACAATCTAGTTGTTAGGCGAAGGAGCAGGTAAATACAAATACGGCCAGCCATGATGTTAGGAGATTGTTGGGTGGAAAATCTCTTGCCATCCGTCATTTTCGGGAACCTCGGGTTGCAATGAGACATGAGGGGGCACAGGAATACCGAGGGCTTGCGGAACTTGGAAGGGAGGCATTTTCGGCCTAGGTTGGACTAATCCTTGCCTAATCCAATTAAAAAATATGGCCTGAAACAACTGGCCTAACTCTTGTGAGTCAATGTCAAAATGTATGGATAACCTTGGCCTTCTTGGGCCTCTGTTCCAATTACCTCTTCCTCTGTTGCCTCTGCCATGGCTACCTCGACTGAAAAAAATCATTCCTGGATGCATGATTGATTAGAAAATAGTCTTTTAAATAACCATACATGAGAACTCTTTTTAAAATATGAAATATATTTTGGCTCAGCAACGTATCAGAATCATGCAATCCAATCCATACGAATTGTTAAATTGTTTGTTAATGAGCAGGGGGTGAACAAAGGGTTCTGGGATATGCTTGGGGTTTGTATTGAGCAAAACATGATATAATGAGGGGGGAAAGAACACGGTTACTGCTCAAAGACAACTGTTGGTCACTATAATTTCTTATTTAATCTAAACAATCAAGTGCTACATAAATTGTCAACCCAGGGAAGTTTGTTTATTTCAAAGGTAACCATGCACTATATATGCTCAATTTCAAAAGCAACCTAGAGTTGTAGTAAAAACTATACTAATCACACTTGCCTTGAACAAACTGAAGTTCTAACTTGAATTATAGGAAAGCAACCTACCTATTGCAGAGCTCAAAGTTTAAAGGAATRATTAATTGAAGAATCCTGGATTACATTAAAATAACAACAAGATACTGCAACAGGAAAGACCAACTATTTTGTAACCAGAGAACAGGACCCTATTCCCAAAGCAGGAATCTTCAGCACCTATTTCCGTTCATCACACTTCATGAACTCATTGCTTAATTGAAATAATTGACATACACACTGAAGGTTGTCTATCTCTCAACAGAGGACAGGACCCTATTTCCCAAGCAGGAAACTTCAACACCTGTTTCTGATTAGCTAACTATTTCTAACAGAGAACAGGACCCTATTTCCTAAGCAGGAAACTTCAGCACCTATTTCTGATTAGCACACTTTCATGAACTCATTAATGCACTGAAGGCTAACTATCTCTAACAGAGAACAGGACCCTATTTCCTAAGCTGGAAACTTCAGCACCTGTTTCTAGTTAGCACACTTTCATAAATTCATCAAATAAGATTGCTAACTAAAATGATTAACCCAAGCATGAATCACATGAAAATGATGTAACATTCAGTAAAACAGAGTTTCAGCAAGACAGAGTTCAGTAAAGTAGTGTTTCAGCAAAACATAATTCAATAAAGTAGTGTTTCAACAAAACAGAATTTAATCAAGGCATAAACAGAAATCACACTAACACACTACAAATCTAACGGGTGAATCTTGTGAAGAAGGTGGGCCCTCCCTTCTCACAAGATTCCCCTGAAACGGAGAGGCTAGAGAGAAATGCTCAGAATAATCTTTTATTCATCTGTCAATGTATTACATTACAATCTGGAGTAAAAACGTCCCTCTCTGTAAATCCTTTCTTAATACAAAAACTGAAGCTCCCTCGAATGGTGATTTCCTCTTATTTAAAGAGGAGGATCCCTTCGATACAATTTAATCAACTAATTACAGGTGTACATCTGCATCCTATTCTTAGTCAGATCAACTTTCTAAACTGGAATAGGATATCCTAGTCTTCCGCAACAGGATGCTATTACAAGTGTTGAGTGAGGTGTTGTTGTTGCGGCTGGAGTAACAGCTTCTTTATTTGTCTCTTGTAACTGTTGTTGTATGTTGTTTCAGCATCGCGAATCACAGGCTGTTTCAGCCACGGGATTCGCGTTTTGACTGTTTCAGCACCTCTCAGGCGGCAGCGATGGTTGATGCTAACTCAAGGTGCGGCTGTTGTAGTCAATCTGTGTGGGTTGTTGTTTCAGCATCGTTGACCACGGACTGTGTAATTGCTTCTGTGTTTCAGCATCATTGATCACAGACTGTGTACGGCTTCTGTGTTTCAGCATCGTTGATCACGGACTGTGTAGCAGCTTCTTCTGTGTTTCAGCATCGTTGACCACAGACTGTGTAACAGCTTCTTCTGTGTTTCAGCATCGTTGACCACGGACTGTGTAACAACTTCTTCTGTATGAGTTGTTGTTTCAGCCACAGGGTTTGCGTGCTTTAACTGTTTCAGCAACAGTCCTCAATGCTAATTTGCAGTTCCAACTGTTTCAGCACTTATACATTTCTGATCAATGGTTAAGTACGAGAGTAATGTAAAATTATATGCAAAACAGATTAAACATATAGTAAAGAGAAGAGACGTTGTATACCTTTGGAAAGATAGGGTAAACTGATAATATGAGTTTAAATGTGAGTGAAACAAGAGTGTAATGATGGCAAAAAGTGTAGGCAAAAAGGTACATTGTGTGGTCCTAACATCCCCCCCAACTGAAAATGTTGCATGTCCTCAGGCAACTTCACTCTGAATCAGAATCTGAATACCGACTCTGAGCGTGCAAGTTACTCAAGCAGTAGCTGTGAGAGGTACTGTATGTTGGAGCTATGAACCCTTGGACGCGTTGTAACCTTTGCCAAGCTATTGTTTCTGTCTTCTTAGGCAGCTTATAATGGATTTGATATATCTCTGCTGGAAACCAGAGGATAGGAAAATAAAACCGGTACCCTATCCAGCTTTCAGCACATTGCTGAACACACTTGATGTAGTTGGGTACCCTGGAGATTGCTATCTCGAAATTAGTAGGGCTAAAAGGATTGTGTTCCTATCTTTTCTCAGTAGATTGCTGCCAAAACAAGTTGTTTGCCTGTAGGGCAGCAATCTCTGTGGATCTGATGAAGTGTTGATTGTAGTTGCTGAATGTGTTCAGTCATCCCTAGTTTCTTTAAAAACTGATAATATTATGTAACAAAGGTGGCTGCATTTTGTGGTTATGGCCTTATCCAGAGAAGGCGGTTATCCTCATTGTGCTTAGCAGCCAGGAAGTCATCCTGCCATCTAATCGGATTGTGGAGAAAGGAGGTGAATGCCCGAATCTGGATGTCACCGACAAGAGGATTAAGGTTCAGCTGCATGTTCTCAGGGATGGCCTCATTATGAAAATATGCCTCACAGAGGAGGTGTTGATCCATAGCAGAGGCTTCGGCAAAGGTTTTGACAAAATCTGTTGGATGTAGCACTGCATGAGGTCTACCTTCTGTGATTGATTTGATCTAAAACCATGTAAGTCGTTCCATGAGGAACAAGGAGTAATTGCAGGATGGTTTCCTTGTAGCCAATAGCTTATGTGCCAAGTCAAATATCAGGAGCATTCTGCCTTTTAGCTCTTTGTTCTGTTTCTTAAGGGCACGAGCTTCCTAGCGTGTTTGATCCAAAGCTTCCCAATTTGAGTAGGTATTATTTATCCATATTTGTCTGTGTTCCTGCAGGCTTTTGGCCTGTGTAACAGCAAACTCTTTTTTCCATTTTTCTATTATTTCCTGCTCATCCCATGGCTGAGTTTGTGTTTCAGCATTGCAAGTAGTAGGCTGAGGTAGGGTCTGATTTTTTGTTTCAGCGTTGCAAGTAGTAGGCTGAGGTAGGGTCTGAGTTTGTGTTTTAGCGTTGCAAGTAGTAGGCTGAGGTGGGGTCTGAGTGGCTTGTTCCACAAAGTTCTGGATATTGATCTGGCTGGGAGGGGCAAATTCTTCAATAGGCAATGTTTGTACAGCTTTATTAACAAAAGCAGGGGTTTCAGATTTGACATTTATTACAGGCCAGGGTTCAGTCCCAATTTTGGAAGGTCCTGCTGGTTCTTGTGTTTCAGTTGTAGCTGGTTCTTGTGTGACAGCTAGAGCTGGTTCTTGTGTAACAACAGGTTCTTCTTTCTTGACTACAAAAGTTGAAGGAGCAGGGGGAGCTCCTGGCATTGGAACTTGAATTACTTTGTAGCCTGCTTGATAGTAGACGTCCCCACATTGATAGCACATATATTCTCTATACGGATTCTCTGTTGTAGTTCCTTCTGACATGGTCGCTGTGCGAGCTAGGGTGTACAAATTAATTTCCTTCTCATAAGCTTCCTTTGCTGTGGCTAGCTCTTGCTTGTAGGCTTCCAGTTCAGATTTTAGGAACTCATTTTCTTGTAAAATAGAGGCCATTATGGGTTCTAGTTGAGGAGTGACTGGTTCTTGTGTAGCAGTCATAGCCGCACTAGTTGATTCTTGTGGAGCAGCTACAGGATCGGCAGTTGCTTCTTGTGTTTCAGCTTGTTGATGTAAGGAAAGTAGTGTTGCAGCACCCTAGACCTCTGATTCCTGTATCTCAGTGTCAATATCAGCAGCTGGTTCTTGTGTTTCAGCTGTAGCTGGTTCTTGTGTGGCAGCTATGGCTGGTTCTTGTGTTTCAGCCACTAAATGAGTAGCTGGTTCTTGTGTTTCAGCTACGAATTGGGTAGCTGGTTCTTGTGTTTCAGCTACGAATTGGGTAGATGGTTCTTGTGTTTCAGCTACGAATTGGGTAGCTGGTTCTTGTGTTTCAGCTACTTGATGGGTAGTTGGTTCTTGTGTTTCAGCTACTGGATTTGAAACGGACGATGTCGCAACACCTTGGGCATCTGGTTCTTGTGTTTCAGTGCCCATGGGTGGAATAGGCAAAGATTCCTAGATTTGAGAGGTTGGAGGTGTACGGGGTATTAGTTGGATGGGTTGGGGATTTAGGGCGATGGTAGTAGTGGATGCCCTTGTTGAGGCCCTTGTTCGTTTCCTTTGTAAGAAGGGCGGAAAGAAAGGAATTTGTTTTCGTTTGCGTGGGGGCTTTTCCTCAATGATGGGGCAGGGAGAATTGTCTGGTTCAAAATCATCACTGAGAATATGAAGGGCAGGAGTGGATGATTCTGGTAAAATGTGGGTCGGGCTTGGTATGGTAGGGGGGTTAATTGGGTTGATTGGGTATGAAGACAGACTGTTAGGTATTTCTGGGGAATCTGGAGGGTTTTGTGGTTGTTATTCCTGAAGATTTTCAGGAATTTCAGTAGCTTCTTGGGGATCTATAGGTGGGTTGTTTAGTGCAGGGTTTTGTTGAGCAAAACCGTTTTGGATAAGAAGTTGAACGAGACGGTGATGGGTGAGTGAAAGGGCGGGATCTTTAGCCTTTTTACAGTACTGCGACATATTTTTGAGACAACCGAGCAGATAATAAGGAATGTTCACCAATCTATTATGTCGTAAATGAGACAACAGGAGAAAATCGTGCTGGTAGACTACCTGGTATCGGCCTTCGTAGGTAAGGTAGTGTTTGATGAATTTTGCAACTTCCGACCATGTGGGCGGCAACGAGCTCAGTCGGACACCCCAGCCTTTAAATTCAATTTGTTCCTCTGGTGAGAGGAAATCCTGTTGGGCATTCAGGATGATATGTTTGCGGCTGAACAAGCGAATTCCATTGGTAGGGAGACCCGAAACCTGCGCTATGTCCTCTTCTGTCACTGAGATTCGAACCCCTTGAACAATGGAATGATCTCCTTGTAGATTTTGAGCAAATTGCAAAACCTGTTGTTGATCAAACCCCTGGAGTCTCTTAAAATAACTGAGCCATCCTGCCTGCAGAAAAATTTGATAGGCTTCTGGATACAGTTCTAACATGGCTGTCGTGGCGGGTTCGTACCGTATAACAGAGCCTCCCATAGCTAACAGCTTAGTAAAATACACCATCAAAGAGTTGAGTAACACCTTATGTGCAAAGTAAGTTTTTCGAGTGAAGGCATGCGAATGGTGGTGAGACGAACGAAAGGATGGTAAAATAGGAATGGCGGTGGTGATTTCGTGTGAAATGATGGTATAAAAGTTTGATATGTCCTCTCCCCCCTTTAAGTGCGGCTAATAATGATTTCACTCGAGTGGTCATAATGATTTGGAATCTTCTCATTAACTATAGCTTAACTATATTACATAAAATTTACATACCTCGCCTTTACCTTTTGATTCGTGCTGTAAACAAAATATAATGCCTGTCCGTAATAGTTCTGCAGTGGTCGTGGCGGAGACTTTTGATTTATTAGCTGAATTGTATCAAGGATTTGTTTGACTGGAAGGACAAAATATAGTATGAGAGCGTGAAGGCTTAATAACAGAGACTGCTGAAAAGTTGGTGCTTCAGCGATAGGAAGAAGGGCAAAACAATTGTTGGGCGGTGTTGTTTCGTCAATGAAGAAGTGTGAAGAACTGTTGAACAGTGGTGTTTCAGCAACGAGAGAAAATGGCGAGAAAGGTTGTTGACAGTGGTGTTTCAGCAATGGGAAGAAGGGTGAAAAGTTGTTGATAATGGTGTTTCAGCAATGGGGAAAATGGTGAAAGGTTGTTGAAGTGGTGTTTCGGCAATGGGGAAAATGGTGAAAGGTTGTTGATAGTGGTGTTTCGGCAATGAAGAAAGAGCAGAGAGTTGTTGATAGTGGTGTTTCTGCAATGGGGAAAATGGTGAAAGGTTGTTGATAATGGTGTTTCAGCAATGGGAAAGCTTGCCTCTTCTTGAAGTAGGATCATCCTTCCTTAGTGGGCCTGTGCTTTGATCGGGGATCTGCAAAAATCGATTGTAACATGGTATTTCTTGACAGGGATTATTAGTAAATGAAATCTAATCTAATCTAATACTAAAGAAATTAACTTAAAAAGGAGAATTAATTGCAATGAGGGGTAGGAGCCCCTTCTAAAAAGAGATATTGAGCGTCTGCCACGCATGTGGCCTTGAAATCTTCTGTGGAAATAGGGCGTTGGTACAGACGGAGTCGATGACCATTTACAAGTAACGGTGTTTTAGAGTCATCGATTGTGAGGAGCCTTACTATTCCATTGGGGAAAACTGTGTCTACTTCGTAGGGTCCAAGCCATCTTGTACGCAGTTTCCCCTGAAATTATTTGAAGCGAGAGTCATATAGTAGGGCCCAATTACCTTTTTGGAACTGCTTATTCTTGATAGTTTTTTCATGCCATTTTGATCTTTGATGTTGAATCATAGTTGTCT
>ML810803.1:137290-157025 GCA_009831015.1 Picea engelmannii | reverse complement strand
CTAGATGTCGAAACCAACACCATTGTCATACAATCAACGGGGCGAGTCACTAATTAACACTACACCAATCCATAACAACCAACAATAAACCTGACAGGCCACAATGGTCTTCTCTATCAACCCTCTGGCTTGAGGACTCGAGGGTTTGTTCTGTGGACCAACACAGGGAGGCTAGAGTTGACTCCTCTCAATGGTGGAAAACTTCGAGACCAACGGTGCACACACGAAGAAAATGACAATTCATTTCTTGGACAGATGACAAATCACGCGACGGAAAATGCTATGAACAGAGGAGTAAGGTTCCAATTCAGCCTGGTAATGATACTTAACACACGCGGGGTATAACACTCGTGGCTCTCAAACCAACCAACTATAATGTTGAGGTGCAAACACGGCCGAGAAGAATCAATATAACCCATTGCACGACAAATAAAAGCATGAACAACCCAAATCCCAAGTAAATAATCTGAAGCGAGACCAGGCATTTCAAACCCATTAAACCCCATAAAATCCAAGACTGGGCATGGTGATATAATGCATGCAGGTGGTCGTCTAGTTTAGACCAAATGGAACCCTCCACTAAACCGACAAGGATGACAAAGAGCCTTTGTGGCTACTAATACTCAGAATCACCCAATACACTGTATCTTCAGACATTATCACAGAGAAAGCCACCAACAATTCATTCCAAAATCACAATTCTACACAGTCGCAATACTTAAGGAAAGCACAACCCATACATTTGAGCCAATATCCATTTCATAAACAGAGTAGACTCATGGATGGCCAAAAAAAAAAGACAAACCTATAACCCAAGCACTTTAAACGCAAGTTGGTCGAGTGGTTCCTCTCTGCTAGGAAGTCGTAGCATAACCACAACAACAAAGTTGAACAATAGCCCGATTAGGGTGGCCGCCAGCGAAGGAGTAAGGGTGACGTGCAGTAAATGCACGTCACCTCCATTCACAATCCATTAATTCCTTAGTACATGCCAGTGCACTTTCCATTAACACAATTAATCAAACCATGTATCAAAACCATCACCCATTAAAAGACAATAGTGTGACCATATCACATTTATAGCTTATGCCATAACATAACCAACCACATTCCATATAACTCAACAAATCGCATAACCATTCACATCTATCACTTGGTGAAATGCGCCACCCACATCCTATCCTTCCAAAATATACCATATGCACATTAACCATATAACTCAATCAAATCACATAACCATTAAATTGCTAGCTAGTATTTTACCATAATCATTTTAATCGTTCATACATGCAGTATAGTATATTTGCAGAGTTAGATCCCTTTTCCTTTTGCATTTGTTATAGTTTTTTTGCCTTTTCCAACTGCTTTCTATGTATTTTTACTAACATGTTTGTTGTGCAGGTGTCCCAAGAATAGATAGCAATGGTATCAATGAATACCATAGGTTGAAGTAACATAAAGAACCAATACTTCATAAGCTCAATCCATAGCCAATAAAAACAAGATCTCATCAACCATGTAAGCAGTGTCGAACATCATCACAAGCACCAAATATGAACTAGATCTGATCTCCAATCTACAAGGGGGTCCCACCTACTAGTATTATTTAGCTTTTATAATAATAGGCTTTAGCAACACTTTACGGGAAAAACTTCGTTGTGATTTTAATCGTCAACAATCCCTTTGATGTTGTCTCTGACACTGGAGATTTTGTTCCATACTTCAATCCTTCGAATGGACATTCGGACTTTGCAGGATTTTAATCGTCAACGAACTGGTGAATCCACGGGGATATTTGTTTTCAATAGATTTAGAACTCAAAACTCATGGTTTTGCAGCAGGTCAAGAAGATATAACCAGGAAGATTATGCAACAAAGGAAAGTGAGCAGATTTAATGGAAAGATGGCCGGGAATTTGGGAATAATTCATGAAAAGTGTTAAGTATGAGGGGTTTTACCACTGTATGCATAATCATTCAACTGGAATATGTTCTTAACTTCGAGGAGAATTTTTTTTTAGACTTTCTCTTAAAATCTCAACGGATGAAGAAATGGTAAGAAGCGAGAGACAACCAATTCTTTACAAGACAACAGTGGAAATATATAAAAATTTCAAGGAACAAAATCATAACAGAAGTAAATATACAGAAATTAAAACAACAACAATAAAAGACAAAAATGAAGAAGACAACAAGAAAAGTTTTAACTCAGAAATTTGAAGTCAAACTATTGTAAAACAGAAAAAGAAGCACAAAAAAAAATGAAAGCAAAGCTAGGATACTAGAATACAGAAAATCCAGACAGCATTAGAACTTTTCACGTTGGTCCCTCGCAATATTTCAAGCGAGGGATGTTAGCATTGTAGGAAAACAATTGCTTCTGTAAATCCTTTAAAATGTAAGACTTAGTGTCTAAGACAAAACCAATTTGGAAAGGACCCAACACTTGGAATTCAGGTGTAATTATAAGTCCAATGATGTGCATAATTAGATCATCAAAATAGAGATGGAGACTGACCAATTCATTGAGATTCGTGTGCATAGGTATTTTAAGATCGTTACTTGTATCAAGTAAGCTAGAAAGTAGGCATTGGTAAGACATGATACCCCAATTAGTGATAATAGTGGTTTTGTGAGCATCTGCCCCTTTTACCCTGATTTTCTTGCAACCAAAAAAACTGTCAAGTAAGGGCCTTGTTGACCGCCTTTTCAACTAGGGGGTCAACTCCATGTATCATGAAGATATGCATCAACAGATGCAAACATGTCAAAGACTTTTTGGTTCTACAGGGCAATTTTTGCTCCAGCACATAGTTTTGTAAGAGGGATTTCCGCACCCCTGCACGGGTTTATAATGTAATAGGTCTACATGGATCATGTTAGGTCAGTTGCCTTATGGTTTCTTTAATAGGAGAGTTCCTTTCACTAAGTGTTTTTAATCCTCGGGAGGTTAATGTGGCCTAACCAGATGGGTTAATCTCCCTTGAGTTTTTCACTCCCACCCAATAAATCCTCCAAAGTGGTGAAAGGAATTCTAATGAAGTAATTCCAAGATAGATAGTGTTTAGGAATGTTGTAAATGACCATGTAAGACAACACGCAAAATTTTGCGGAATTTCATCAAGTATAGCCAGGTTTATTTTTAAGGTTCGGAATTAATTAATTAATTCTGGGTATTTAATGTAAAAATTAGGTCATGGTATTTTTTATAGGGGTATTTGTACTCAAAAGAAAGATAATGAGACCCCCTGAACCCGTGGACCAAGTTTCAACTCAGTCGGATAATCTTTTCTAGGTTTTTTGTCCACTTAGGAGATTTTTCGAAAAACGACGGTTTTAATTGTCAAACCCAAGACATGGGCAAATGTCAATTTTGTAATAATGAGTCAAATCAAGTGAAGTGAGTGGCATTAATGATGAGAGGGACCCCACATAAACCACCTAACCCTTTACCTACCCTTTTAAACCCATCTTTTAATTTTTACTTACCTTTTAATTTAATCCCCATGTGGGTGATACTTCCCTCCTAAAAAAAAGTATGACCCTCATTTATGAGAGTTAAAAATCACTTAAATTAAAGTGTGGTCCCTCCTTTTGTTGATTCCCTTCCTTTACACATCCTCTTTGGAGTGTGGACTCCACACCCCTGCCACACGCTTTCCTCCAATCCTCACATCCCTCACGCACTACCTCACGCCTTCCCCTCAAGACTCACGCATTTCTCTTCGATATGCGTCCCTACTCCACCCTTTGATTTGGAAACTCATTTTATATGAAACGTGGGTCCCTTACTCTACCTCTCACATACCTCATGGGCGTGTGCTCCTCATTCCATCCACACTCCTACATACACCTCACACTTTCCTTTGGGGAACTCATGCTTTATCTTTCAGAAAAGTGGATAAAATTCATGTATTGAGGGAAAAATCACATTCAAAGAAAGAAAATCCTTCAAATCCAATACGTGGGCCTCCTCTTAACCAGTACGCATCCCCTATCATGCCTTTTCACCTTTCACTCGCCTCACATGTTAATTTCACCCCTACCCTAAAAGCTTCACGCCACCCCTCCATGAGTTGTCTTGTGGCTTGGATTTCTGACATTTGTCATAGATCCATGAAGGGTCTATCTTCCTCTCATTGTTATTTAAGAAACCTCTCACTCCCTCATTATTCACCTTTCATTATTGCACTGTTATGCTACTATTTTCTCACCATCCCATTCTCTCTCTCTCTCTCATTATTATTGTCACGTTTCTTTGTTGGTGTTGCTCTTGAAGAACTTGTAGAAATTAGTTGCTACAACTTCTTCCATTTGGATAATAAAAGGGAATGCTTTGGAGGATTCAAGGATCTCGAGATTTTTCTGGGCTCTTTACATGCATATGAGGTGAAATCATTTGGTTTTAAATATTTGTGTGATTATAGGTAGATTGTTGGGTAAATTAGTTTACTTAACTAAGCTTAGTGATTGTATAATTGCTAGCTTATTTAATTTGAATTTACTAATGATTGAAATTAGTTTTGATTATTAATATATGCAATCATTATCTATTTTTGTCTCACATTCTGTTTAAGCTTTGCAGGACACTTCAAGGAGAGGATATTGGGGTAGGTCCAAACACGGATTTACCCTTGCTTCTCACCTACATTCCAAATTATTTATGATATTATTCACCTTCTTCATTCTTTATTTTAGTAGCTAATATGTTTAGATAGGTCACCTAAAATCATATAATTTTCTAGTTTTGTATGCAAGGAATTTCTGCCCAAAAAACATAAATTCCATAACTTTCTCGAGTGTGTTGCAGCTCAAATCAGGAAGCAATAGCTTGCTGATTTTTGCAGATTATCACTAGGACAAGAGGGCATGCTGCCCAAATTACACGCACAACACACCCTCCAACAACTCCTTTCACTGTGGTAACATTTTTTTCTTCCTGATCTACTCTAAATCATTGTAAAAGAAAACCCAAGGAGTTGTACCCAAGTGGCTTGCAGTTCCTTTATTTTTGAGCCTTTGCTTTGCATGCTTTAGTTAGATTTCCTTTCTTATTTTTTTTCAGTTCATAGATTAGCTAGTTTAATCATTGATATCTCCATGCATGCTTAAAGGAAATTTATCCAGAGTAGATCCACCATAAATAATTAGCTTAGAGCCCGTGGAGGCATTGTGGTTTTCCTTTTCTACTTCTCATTCAGTAATCTTTGCATGCAATCTCTAATTGTTAAATCTTAATCCAACACACATTCATCAAATAATTGGTTAATTAATCTTTCATTTCAGTCATTTACTTCACATGCAGTAATTGCTCTTAGATCTATATTTTAATACATGCATGCAAGTATTGGTATCTCCAAGTGATAATTAACCTTTTTTAATTTCCACAAGTTATATGTTTTGCCTTATGTTCAATAAGAAATCTAATCTTTATAAGCAATTTAACTTGCAATCTTGTGCTTCAAAGGCTTTAGCCTTCACAATCGACACCTTCAGTTCTTAATACTCACACACAATAAATCAACATTTAAGAACTTATTTTGCAATTCCATTGTTTAAAGGCATCAGCCTTCTTATCTTTCAGTTTCAACATGTTTGCATTATTGGGCAAGCTACAAGCATTTAGACAATTCGCAACACTTAGCTCATAGGTCTAAAATGCACTAATTAGACTTAATAGGACACCTTAACTCACCATTTTCGCCATTTAAAACGGGGTCGGAGGAAGGCAACGGAAGGTGCTAGGCCGGGGACGGTCTCATGACGTGCGACGTCCTTTCCGAGAGTACTCTGATCTTAGGGCTGACCTGTGAAGCTAGGGTAGGCCTCATTGCCTCACTTTTTGAGCATCCAACAGTCACTTTTTAACTGGGGGAGTTCTTAGGTTGACATCTAGATAGGGCTAAAATTAATCACACTTGATCACTTAGCTCAATCCTAGGTCTGCAACACCTGCAATTTGAAATTTACACTTGCAAGCAACTGATCTCATTGTCTATCAATTCATATGCAAGTTATCTTTTATGTGTTGTATAATTATTGCTTTAGTGGTTATATCTTGTATCTAGAATGCTTCATCTTTCAAGCTTTTCATCTCTTGTATCCCTGAATCTGTGGTGTGATCCTTCAAGAAGTGCGCATCCATCTGGAGGCATTCTCTTGACTGGGTCTTGAGTGCTTTGTGTCTCTTGGCCATTGAAAAGATGTCCAACGGAAGTCTATCTATTGTGATCATGCTTGGCTTGATGTGTTGATGGTTGTTCATCTTTGAATATCTTCTTTCCTACACATTTCAAGCACTTGGTAATATTTTTTTATCTAGTTTAGTTGTGTATATCTTAGATATTCTTTTGTATCTAGTTGTATCTATCTTTTTGTAATCTTTTGTAAACTTGTAATTATCTTGTAACGAACATCCCCTTAACTTAGTTGACCCCACTGCCCAATCTTAGGCACTAGTCTTAGTTGCCCTAGGAAATGGTCTGACTCTCATACTTAGATAGTTGCATCTTGCACTTGTTGATTGACATCATAGGCTAGACTCCCCTTAACCTTTTAACTAATTAAAACCAACTCCTAGAACACTTAATCGTAAATCTCATCTAGTAACTAGGGTCTACCCCCCTTGGCTTCCCTAGGAGTTAGCCTAGATGAAAGAGGTTCAAGTCAAAGTGACAGTGTGGGCTTTGAACCTAGGCATTGTGCCTTTGAGGACACACTAAGTGAGCAGGACTTAGCTCACGTTTGCAAGTGTGTATAAGGACAGAAATATCTTTGGCGTCGTTGTCGGGGATAAGTCATTTATTCTTGATCAAAATGACTGAACTTTTTCTTTTAGAACTAAATAATAAAACACTTTAGTCATTAAAATTCTTTGAACTTTCATTGGTTGATTTCGGTTGACTCTTTTCCAAGTCGCGACTCCATTGAAAAAATCTGTCAGGTATAGTACTAGGAGCGTTGCACAAGACTTGATTTACTCTTTTCCTGAACCCAAAAAGTTTTATAGGAGGAAGATAAATTGCCTTGCCCCTAGGAGGCTACTTGAAAGTCTTGGGGAATAAGCACTCATTGATATCCAATTCTTGTTCCAAACCAATAATCAACAAACTGTTAATAATCCCACTAATAATACTAACGCAACCATGAGTATCTCTTTGAGGCCTTTGAATTTTGCAGCCACCCAAGGTGCCCCACACCAAGTCCCTGAGAAAGCCATAGACAAGTTGCCTACTTTTCAGGGAAACAATGCAATCAGTGCAAAGTCCCACATCTTGAACTTCCATATGTGTGTGGAAAGATATTGTAGAGGTCATAACGAAGAAGATGTAAAAATGACCCTATTTGTGTATTCACTAGAAGGTGATGTTGTTGAATGGTTTACAGATTTTGATCCAGCTAAGTTCAGTACCCTTGATTCAATATTGGATGAATTTAGAAAGAGATGGGGTGATCAGAAAGAACATAGGTTTTTGTTAGCAGCCCTTACTTCTAGCCATAAGAAAGAGAATGAAACTGTGGAAGAGTTTAACACTAAGTTTAACAGCTTAGTTAAGAGTCTGCATGATGATATAAAACCCTCAGAAGTTGCAGCCTTGATATATTATATGGAGGATTTTAAGGGTGAAATGAGGTATGCCTTAATGGATAAGGACCCTCAGAATTTGAGAGCAACACAAGCCAAAACCATCAGAATTGACAAAAATATGCAGGATGCTAGGAAGTCTAGCATTCCTGGTTTTACAAGAGGATCTTCTTCTTCAAAAGTTAATGAAGAGAAGAAGAAGAAGGTTGAGGGTCAAGAGTCGTCTAATGATGGAATTAAAGAGTTGACCCAACTTATTAAACAGATGGAAATAAACCATGCCAATCAAATTAGAACTTTGCAGAATAGATTGATTACTATGGAGAGGTCACAGAATAATAAACAACATCCTAAGTCAAATGATAAATGGCCTAAGAGACCTCCCCAACATGAGCAAATGCCACCTAATCCTTTTGAAGCCACCAACTTGGTAGATCACCACTCTTTACCTCATTGTAGGCCTTGTGGTGAGTTTCACAAGGAAACAACTTGTCCAGTTTTCCGTGAGGGTTGTTATGATAATGATTATGCAAGTCGAGGAAATGAACAAATTAACATGTGTGGTAGGAAGTATAATTGTGGCATGTATGATTGGATGGAGTTTGTTGAATATGGAAGTAGTACGAACTACATGAATAATGTTGTTGATAAGGCAACATAGTTATTTGGGCCCAAGCCCACACCCTAACAAGTTGTCGATATGGCTAAGTATAGGGGCTTTACATACCAAAGGAATGGAAACAAAGATAAAGGTCAAACCAGTGTTCCCAATGTCTCTCCATTTCCTCATAAGTCTATAGGGCATGTTGATGTAGATTTGAATATTGACTTAGGTGGGTGGTTGAGTAATGCTAAGATGTTAGTCCCAATAGCAGAACTTATGAAGATCCCTTCTCAAAGGGAGAAACTACTTAAGGCCATAGAATATCCTCCTCAGAGTTTTGTTAATAAATAGCCAACAGTGGCTTACCAGGATGCACCGGTTATCTTACAGAATTGGGATAGAGGGAATGAGAAGAATCTACCTTTCTACCTTTCTTTGCTTGTGAACGATAAAGTATTACATAATTGCATGCTAGATTCAGGGGAAAGTTCTAATGTTATGACTAAGAAAGTTGTGGAGAAATTAAATCTTAGAATATCTCAACCTTATTATAACATTTGTGCCATGGATAGTAAAACGATTGAAGTGCATGGATTGATCAAGGGTTTGCAAGTACATTTGGCAATCTTTCCAGACGTTATGTTTGAAATGGACATTGTGGTGATTGATGTTCCGGATGCTTGGGGAATGTTATTGAATAGAAAGGTAGCTGCATATTTGGGTGGTAACTTACAAATGGATTTATCTTATGCTACCATCCCTACTCCAGATGGGAACACTTTCAACTTGACTAGGGAAGTGTTTAGAAGATATAATATTGAAGATCCAAGAAACACCAAAAATGAGTTAAAGTATACTGAGGAGGGTCTTGGTAATTATTCCATTTTGTCTAAATCCATTGTTCCCTTAGAAGAAAAAGTTCAATATAATAGAGTTGAGGAGATATGGTACATGAATTTTGATGGTGCTTTTTCTAGAGCAGGAAAAGGTGTTGGAATTGTGCTTCAAGCTCCAAGTGGTAAAGTGTTTAAATTTGCTTATAGATTGGAGTTTGTTGCAACCAATAATGTGGCTGAGTATGAAGCCTTGCTACTTGGTTTAGAAATTTGCAAGGATATGGGTGTGAAATGTTTAAACATCAAGGGGGATTCAGACTTAGTCATACAACAATTGAAGAATAAATTTACTTGCAAGTCTAAGAGATTGAAAAAGAATAGGAATGCAATTTGGGACTCCATTGGCGATTTAGATGCTTTAAACCTTATTGTGATTCCTAGAGAACATAATTATAAAGCTGATGAACTTGCAGTAGCTGCTTCCACACTTCAGCTTTCAGATAATTTGATTGATGAGAATATTTTAGTGGAAGTGATTTTTAGACCCTCAGTTCCTAATAACATGAATCATTGGCAAGTTTTTGATGATGACAAACATGTTATTAAGCTCTTGACTCTTATGCATGAGTTTTCTGATTTTGGCATCAGTGGAAAGGAGGAGGGTTGTAATTATACTGGAGATGATGATAAGTTAAAAACAGTTCCTAGGCGAGTTGTGACCTTAGAGAAAAGTTTTGATAGACAGGATGGTTAGAAACGAAAAGAGGATTCAAAAGAAAAACTTTGTGATCACTTAGAAGTCAACATTGGAAGTGATCAAGAGCCTAGGATGATAAAGGTGGGCAAAACTACCCTTATAGAAGAAAGGAAAGAAATTGTTAAGTTCCTAAGAGAATATAGGGATGTTTTGGCCTTCAGCTATGATGAGCTCAAAGTCTATAGGGAGGATTTAATTCAACACATGATTCCTTTAAAGGAAGAGACTAAGCCCTTTAGACAGAAGTTAAGACAGATGAACCCCAAGTTAGCTCCTTTGGTCCAACAGAAGTTACAAAAAATGCTAGAGGCAGGCATCATAGCCCAAACCATACATTCTTCATGGTGCTCGAACTTTGTTGTTGTTAGGAAGAAGAATGGAAAGATTAGGTTGTGTATCGACTTCCGGAATTTAAACATTGCTTGCACAAAAGACCACTTCCCTCTACCCAAGATGGAAACTTTACTTCAAAGAGTTACAGGATCAGGAATGATTTCCATGCTTGATGATTTTTCCGGTTATAATCAGATTAGACTTAATGCGGAAGATATGCATAAGTCTACATTTACTACTCCATGGGGAACCTTTGAATATCTTAGAATGCCATTTGGTTTATCAAATGTTGGAGCTACTTTTCAAAGAGCTATGGATTATGTCTTTAAGGAGTTGATTGGAAAGTTGATTGAGATATATCAAGATGATTTAACAGTATTTTCTAAGGATGGGAAAACTCACATTGACCACCTTAGGCAAGTTTTGGACAGATGCAAAGAGTTTGGGATTTCTCTAAATCCTGCTAAGTCAGTCTTTGGGGTGACTGAGGGTAAATTATTGGGCCACATAATTTCCAAAGACGGGGTCAAGTTAGACCCAAAGAGAGTTGAAGCAATCGTAAAGGTACCTTTGCCTCTTTCGAAGAAATCTCTCCAATCCTTCTTAGGTCAAACTAACTTTGTTCATAGGTTCATTCCCAACTATGCAGAAATCATGAAACCTATTTATAGGTTTCTTAAGAAGGATGTCAAGTTTGAATGGAATGATGAAAGTAAGAGAGCTTTTCAAAGTATAAAAACTGCCATATCTGAAGCTTCCGTCCTTATTAGCCCAAATTATACTAAGGACTTTCATATTTTCTCCTTTGCTTCTGAAGACACTATTGTTGGTGTGTTGCTTCAGAAAAATGGTCAAGGCCATGATCAACCCATTGCATATACTTGCATATATGAGTCGGGCCTTGCAAAATTCAGAGATAAAGTATCCCATGTTTGAGAAACAGGCTTATGCCTTAGTGAAATCACTCAAACATTTCAGAGTCTTCATCGGATATTCCAAGGTGATTGGTTATGTTCATGATTATATGGTTAAAGATGTGTTATCTCAAGTAGAAGGATTAGGCTCAAGGGGTAGATGGATTGCTAAAATCCTAAGACTATGATTTGGAGATCAAACCCACAAAATTGATTAAGGGTCAAGGTTTAGCAAAAATGTTGACATAAGGTAATGAGAAGGCCTTGGTTATGGTTTTCCAAATTGATAATGAAAAACTCCATCTTAACTTAGTAAAGCTTGAACAAGTAGAATGGTATACAGACATCATATTTTATCTTAAGAATCTATCTTGTCCAAGTCATCTAATAGGACACAAGAAAAGGGATTTAAGGTTGAAATCTTCTAAGTATGTCCTTATTAGAGATGGATTAGGGTGGAAGAATCCTGATGGGATTATCCTTAGATGTGTGGATGACGTTGAGTCAAAGAAACTATTGGATGAATTCCATGGAGGGTTTTGTGGTGGACATTTTGCTGCTAAAACCACTACCCACAAAATCCTTAGAGCAGGATATTATTGGCCCATAATATTTTCAGATGTACATCAGTTTGTCAGGAAGTGTGAGCCATGTCAACGTTTTACAGGAAAGGAAAAGTTAGTAGCTCTCCCTTTGCAACCAATTGTTGTTGAAGCACCTTTTTAGTAGTGGGGTTTGGACTTCATTGGGAAGTTTAATGATAATTCAAGTAATGGGTATTCATGGTTCATCATAGCTACCGATTACTTCACCAAATGGGTTGAAGTCGTTCCTACCAAGTCAGCAACTGATAAGGTTGTGATGGATTTCCTAGAAGACAAAATTATAACTAGATATGGGGTCCCATAAAAAATAATGACGGATAATGCCAAAGCCTTTTGTTCAACTGAGATGTCCTCTTTTTGCTTCAAGTATGGTATTATATTATCACATGCTTTAGATATCTATCCCCAAGGGAATGGTCAAGCAGAGTCAAGTAAAAAAACTTAATGACCATAGTCAAGAAGATAGTCGGTGAAAACAAGAAATCTTGGGATAGTAAGATTAAACATGCATTATGGGCAAACAGAATAACAAAGAAAGCAACAACGGGAAGGAATCCTTTTGAGTTAGTATACGGTTTGGAGGCTAGGTTGTCAGTGCACCTTAGACTCCCTACTTATGGGTCAGTTGAGGATCTTTCCATAGAGCAGGATGCAGTTCAGAATAAGGTCAATCAGGTCATTGAGTTAGATGGAATCAAACGAAGGGTTTATGATCAGAATTGCAGAAATCAGAGTAAGGTAAAGAAAGCCTTCGACAAGTCATCCAGGCAGAGGGACTTCATGATTGGGGATATAGTTTTGCTATGGGATAAAGGCAGAGAGAAACTAGGTAAACATGGCAAGTTTGACAGTTTATGGTTGGGTCCATATGTGATCCGAGATTTGGCAGGGCCAAATTCTTTTCATCTCATCCATTTGGATGGTGAGCCCATCAACATTCCAAGGAATGGAAAACAGCTCAAAATTTTCTTCAGATGATGGACAACTTGGTGTCCAAAGGGACACCCTCTGTAACGTATCTCTAACCCTTCTCATTGTATTTCAATTTTGTATTATTTTATTCATTATGTTGATGTGTACTTAGAATTATTTATGTATCATAGATTCATTTTGTAGTTATTAATGTTGTACTTTAGTTATTTCATCATGTCAATATGTTTATAGCATTTATTTATTCATTTAGATATGTGTGCTTACGTTGGATATTGGTGAGCACCTTTTTGTAGATGTTGGATTCTCGTATGTTCTCTGTCCCATGTGAGAAGATCGAACGCACGTCCCCATGTGGAGCCAGATGTTGACAGCCTCTTCAACTAGGGGGTCAACTCCATGTAGCATGAATATATGCATCAACAGATGCAAACATGTCGAAGACTTTTTGGTTCTACAGGGAAACTTTTGCTTCAGCACATAGTTTTGTAAGTGGGACTTTCGCACCCCTGCGTGGGTTTATAATGTAATAGGTATACATGGATCATGTTAGGTCATTTTCCTTATGGTTTCTTCATTAGGATATTTCCTTTCACTGAGTGTTTTTTTAATTCTCGGGAGGTTAATGTGGCCTAACCAACCGGGTTAATCTCCCTTAAATTTTTCACTCCCACCCAATAGATCCTCCAAAGTGGTGAAAGGCGTTCTAATGAAGTCATTCCTAGGTATATAGTGTTTAGGAATGTTTCAAATGACCATGTAAGACAACACGCAAAATTTCACGGAATTCTGTCAAGTATAGCCAGGTTTTGTTTTAAGGTTCGGAATTAATTAATTAATTCTGGGTATTTAATGTAAAACTTAGGTCCCGGGATTTTTGATAGGGGTAATTGTACTCAAAATAAATCTAATGAGACCCCCTGAACCCGTGGACCAAGTTTCAACTCATTCGGACAAGTTTTGCTAGGTTTTTTGTCCACTTAGGAGTTTTTTCGGAAAACGACGGTTTTAATTGCCAAACCCAGGACATGGGCAAATGTCAATTTTGTAATAATGAGTCAAATAAAGTGAAGTGAGTGGAATTAATGATGAGAGGGACCCCACCTAAACCACCTAACCCTTTACCTACCCTTTTAAACCCATCTTTTAATTTTTACTTACCTTTTGATTTAATCCCCATGTGGGTGATACTCCCCCTCTTAAAAAAAAGTACGACCCTCATTTATGAGAGTTAAAACTCACTTAAATTAAAGTGTGGTCCCTCCTTTTTCTGATTCCCTTCCTTTCCACGTCCTCTTTGTATTGTGTACTCCACACCCCTCCCACACGCTTTCCTCCAATCCTCGCATCCCTCACGCACTACTTCACGCCTTCCCCTCAAGACTCGCGCATTTCTCTTGGATATGCATCCCCACTCCACGCTTTGATTTGGAAAATCATTTTATATGAAACGTGGGTCCCTTCCTCCACCTCTCACGTACCTCATGGGTGTGTGCTCCTCATGCCATCCACACTCCTACATACACCTCACGCTTTCCTTTGGGGAACTCAGGCTTTATCTTTCAGAAAAGTGGATAAATCTCATGTATTGAGGGAAACATCAAATTCAAAGAAAGAAACTCCTTCAAAGCCAATACGTGGGCCTCCTCTTAACCAGTATGCATCCCCTATCATGCCTTTTCACCTTTCACTCAGCTCACATGCTAATTTTTCCCCTACCCTAAAAGCTTCACGCCACCCCTCCATGAGTTGTCTTGTGGCTTGGATTTGTGACATTTGTCGTAGATCCATGAAGGGTCTATCTTCCTCTCATTTCTATTTAAGAAACCTCTCACTCCCTCATTATTCAGCTTTCATTATTGCACTGTTATGCTACTATTTTCTCACCATCCCATTCTCTCTCTCTCATTATTATTGTCACATTTCTTCATTGGTGTTGCTCTTGAAGAACTTGTAGCAATTAGTTGCTACAACTTCTTCCATTTGGATAATAAAAGGGAATGATTTGGAGAATTCAGGGATATCGAGATTTTCCTGGGCTCTTTACATGCATATGAGGTGAAATCATTTGGTTTTAAATATTTGTGTGATTATTGGTAGATTGTTGGGTAAATTAGTTTACTTAACTAAGCTATTATTCACACTCCAAATTATTTATGATATTATTCACCTTCTTCTTTCTTGATTTTAGTAGCTAATATGTTTATATAGGTCACCTAAAATCATATAATTTTCTGGTTTTGTATGCAAGGAATTTCTTCCCAAAAAACATAAATTCCATAACTTTCTCGAGTGTGTTGCAGCTCAAATCAGCAAGCAATAGCTTGCTGATTTTTGCAGATTATCGTCAGGACAAGAGGGCATGCTGCCCAAATTACACGCACAACACACCCTCCAACAACTCCTTTCACTGTGGTAACGTTTTCTTCTTCTTGATCTACTCTAAATCATTGTAAAAGCAAGCCCAAGGAGTTGTACCCAAGTGGCTTGCAGTTCCTTTATTTTTGAGTCTTTACTTTGCATGCTTTAGTTAGATTTCCTTTTTTTTTTTCTTAGTTCATAGCTTAGCTAGTTTGATCTTTGATATCTACATGCATGCTTAAAGGAAATTTATCTAGAGTAGATCCAACATAACTAATTAGCTTAGAGCCCATGGAGGCATTGTGGTTTTCCTTTTCTTCTTCTCATTAAGTAATCTTTGCATGCAATCTCTAATTGTTAAATCTTAATCCAACACACATGCAACAAATAACTGGTTAATTAATCTTTCATTTCAGCCATTTGCTTCACATGCAGTAATCGCTCTTAGATCTATATTTTAATACATGCATGCAAGTATTGGTATCTCCAAGTGATAGTTAACCATTTTTAATTTCCGCAAGTTATATGTTTTTCCTTATGTTCAATATGCAATCTAATCTTTTATAAGAAATTTAACTTGCAATCTTGTGCTTCAAAGTCTTTAGTCTTCACAATCAACACCTTTAGTTCTTAATACTCACACGCAATAAATGAACATTTAAGAACTTATTTTTCAATTCATTGTTTAAAGGCATTAGCCTTCTTATCTTTCAGTTTCAACATTTTTGCATTATTGGGCAAGCTAGAAGCATTCAGACACTTCGCAACACTTAGTTTGTAGGTCTAAAATACACTAATTAGACTTAATAGGACACCTTAACTCACCATCTTCGCCATTTAAAACGGGGTCGAAGGAAGGCAATGAAAGGTACTAGGTCGGGGACGGTCTCATGGCATGTGGCATCCTTTCTGGGAGTACTCTAATCTTAGGGCTGACCTGTGAAGATAGAGTAGGCCTCGTTGCCTCAACTTTTGAGCATCCAGCAGTCACTTGGTAACTAGGGGAGGAGATTTTCTGGGTTGACATCTAGATAGGGCTAAAATTAATCACACTTAATCACTTAGCTCAATCCTAGGTCTGCAACACCTGCAATTTGAAATTTACACTTGCAAACAACTAATCTCATTATCTTTCAATTCATATGCAAGTTATCTTTTATGTGTTGTAGAATTATTTCTTGAGTGGTTATATCTTGTATCTAGAATACTTTATCTTTCAAGCTTTTCATCTCTTGTATCCCTGTATCTGTGGTGTGATCCTTCAAGAAGTGTGCATCCACCTGGAGGCATTCTCTTGACTAGGTCTTGAGTGCTTTGCGTCTCTTGGCCATTGAAAAACAGTCCAACAGAAGTCTATCTGTTGTGAGCATGCTTGGCTTGATGTGTTGATGGTTATTCATCTTTGAATATCTTCTTTCCTACACATTTCAAGCACTTGTTAATATTTTGTATCTAGTTTAGCTGTGTATATCTTAGATATTCTTTTGTATCTAGTTGTATCTATATTTTTGTAATCTTTTGTAAACTTGTAATTATCTTGTAACGAACATCCCCTTAACTTAGTTGACCCCATTGCCCAATCTTAGGCACTAGTCTTAGTTTCCCTAGAAAAGGTCTGACTCTCATACTTAGATAGTTGCATCTTGCACTTGTTGATTGACATCATAGGCTAGACTCGCCTAAACCTTTTAACTAATTAAAAACAACTCCTAGAACACTTAATTGTAAATCTCATCTAGTAACTAGGGTCTACCCCCCTTGGCTTCCTTAGGAGTTAGCCTAGACAGAAGAGGTTCAAGTCAAAGTGACAGCATGGGCTTTGAACCTAGGCATTGTGCCTTTGAGGACACACTAAGTGAGCAGGACTTAGCTCACGTTTGCTAGTGTGTATAAGGACAGAAACAAGCCTTAACTGTGACTCTACAACCTGTTGCAGAACCATTTCCATACTAAGAGGAGGAAAGGGATTTCTCATAATAGCTTGCCTGAAAGTTTGAAGATTAATACGGGTTCTAATATTATCAATGGTCCTTGAAGCAAGTTCCCAATTGGAAACCCATTCAGGGTGGACTGGAAAAATCATCCCAGCCCTTACAAATTTTTCCAACTCCTTTTGAAAGGTTGCTTTAAATGTAGAGTTAATATATCCTTATTCTTGCATAATTGGTTTCATGCCTTCTTTGATGGGAATAGTATTCTGTAAAAAACCAAGATCAAAACCACGAAGATCCTTATAAGGCCACGCGGAAACCTTTCTAAATCCACCAAGTACCTTGGCAGACTTCATTTTTTCATTACTAGAACATTGGGTATCTATGTTATCGTTCTTTGGAGATTCGAGTGCCCCAATGTTTGAGGAGATGGTTTCACCCACCTTCATTCGTAACTCCTCCTCTTTTTGTTTTTATTTATTGCGTACAACACTCAATAAAAATGAACCGTCAAGAGGAGTCAAGCTCTCGGGAATCTTGTTCTTTTCTATGGAAATAATTTCCTCGGGCTTACGAGGTTCATCTTGAATGAAAGCACAAATTCTCCTATTGTTAGGGAGGGCCTGCCAAGACTCTACATTGTCAGGGATATATGGACGATATAGGTATTGAAAAGAACAATTAGGCCTGTGAGAAAAAAGTTTTTGATTAGGAGAAGTTGCAAAGACATCTAATCGACTAGCCATTGAATTCAACTCCCTCCTAACATGAGTGATGTTGAAAGATAGAAGGTTCGAGATAAGCGCCCAAATAGTTTGGGAGTATTGTTCCATCGGCTTGTTGCTAGGAGAGCACATTTTATGTATCAAGTTCACAACAAGCTCATAATCTCCAAAAACTGAAAGGTGACCACAACCAAGATTAAGGGCATTTTCAATGCCCAATAATAAAGCTTCGAACTTAGTGACATTGTTAGAACAAGAAAACTCTAACATGTAAGACATATTATGAATTTTTCCTACAGGGGAAACCAAGATAATGCCAGCCCTACTACCTTCATTAGAGCATGAACCATCAAAGTGCATGTGCCATATATCATCATCTAAATCAATTTGTTCCAAAGGAATATTATCCTCCTCAGCAAAGATGGAATATACTCCTAGGTCTTCTTCGATATAGTTTACGCTAGATTGCGGAACACTCTCTATATAGGGTGAAATTATTCCCTCTCTAAGGACTATAATGTTCTTACCATTCTAAGGAACAGATAAATGTGTCCCGTCGAGTGAGAGATATCCACCTGTTAAGGCTTGCCAATCTCTTCCCAAGATAGTTGAGTAGTTGCTTATAAGCATATCGATGACCTGAATGTTGAGGGTTGTCCTTATCTCAGGATGAGCGCATGTTAGGAACCAATTATCAATATAGTATAGAAAAACCTCAGAATAAGTACTCAACGCCTTGAAAAATAGAGAAATTCAGATAATAAGCCTCTTCGAGGGGGCAACCTCCTTATGCCCACATAAATGTTCAATTACTAGATGATTCAAAATGAAAATGTATCCTTGGTATATATAGGAGACTAGGAGGTATAATTACAACTAATGGAATAAAGATTACATAAATAAAATAACATTACTGATGTAATATGCCCCTATTAAGGGGTAATGAGCCACTATTTAGGGCTTAACATGCCCCTCCCCTTGACACAAGGGTTGTTCGCAACACTTGAGTAAATCTATATGCTTTTGTATAAAAGACTCATCTTCCCAAGTGGAATCTTCAGCCGATAGTTTCCTCCATTTAATGAGATACTCTAAAATGGATCTATTCCTCAGCTGGCGAATTCTTGTGTCAGTGATGGCTTTAGGCTCCAATATGATTTTTCCTTCCTTGTCAAGTGTTGGAAATATAGTTTGAACTGGAATCTTGTCCCCTATAACCTTCTTTAAGCATGAAACATGCAAAACTGGGTGTACTCGTGAAGATGCAGGAAACTCCAACTTGTATGCCATAGTACCAATCTTTTGCAACACCTTATAAGGGCCATAGTACTTTGGTGATAATTTATTATCCTTCTTGTCTTGCTTGAGGGACATTTGTTTGTATGGTTGTAGTCTTAAAAACACCCAGTGCCCTACTTCAAAACTTCTTTCACTACGATGTTGATATGCATGTTGTTTCATGCGATTTTGTGCCATGGTCAGGTTGTCCTTTAATATTTGGAGAACTTGTTGTTGATGCTCGATGTTATCTTCCACTGCTTGAACCATATATTTTTATTTTAGATAATAAGTGATGGAAGGAGGGTGGTATCCATAGAGTGCCATAAATGGTGTCATTTTTGTTGCAGTATGAAAGGAAGTGTTATACCACCATTCTGCCAAGGGTAACCATTGGAACCATTGTGTTTGTTTATCATAGACAAAGAAACAAAGGTATCCTTCCAGACATTTGTTCACTATCTCGATTTGTCCATCAGATTGAGGATGATAGGATGAGCTATGAGCCAATTGAGTACCCAAACAAGAAAACAATTCTATCCAAAAATGTCCAGTGAAGATGGGATCTCTGTCACTTACAATAATCTTTGGGCTTCCATGTAGCTTTTGAACTGTCTCCATGAATGTAGCGGAAACTATACTAGCTTTGAAGGAATGAGAGAGTGCACAAAAGTGTGCGTACTTGGTCAGTCTATCAACAATCACCATGATAACACTCTTTCCTTCAGACTTCGGTAACCCTGTGATGAAATCCTTGGAAACCTCCTCCCAACGTTGACTTGGGATGGCTAATGGTTGTAAAAGACCTAGGGTCTTAATTGTTTCCACCTTATTTTGTTGGCAAACCAAACATTCTGCCACAAACCTTTGAACATCA
>ML810803.1:79297-134215 GCA_009831015.1 Picea engelmannii | reverse complement strand
AAACTTCCTCATATCGATCTTAGGAACGTGGTTGGTCTTCAACCCAAAGTTGGAGTTTCTCCATTCTTGATTCACCTTCCTTGTGTCCTCATCATGAATTTCATGGGATACATTTTCACTTTCAGGTGTCCTCTCTATTATGATATTTTTCAATACTTTCAAGATCTCCTCTTTTAAACCATCCATCTTTGCCTCCAACTTAGCTTCTGTCTATTGTAGTTCATCTTTTGTTACTGTCTTCTTTTGTAAATCATTTATGTCCCTACGCATTTCTTCACCTTCATCAAGAGTCCAAGTAGGATTTTCTAGAGGCTTATTTGGTGTAGAAGTTCCCTTTTTTGGTGGCATGTTGGTCAAGTATCACTTTAAACCTTGATTTTGAGGTGGTTCTGATAGACAATCTTCCTTTTATTGTATCTCAAAAATTTCGGCCCTTTCTGAGTATGAAATTTTATTTTTTGTAGGTCTCTAATATTTCTTCTCTGCAATGCCACAGGTATGATCAAAATTGGATGTGCCAAGTGGAATTTATGGTAACTTCCCCACAACTTGCTGATTTTTGGCCTTTCACGGAGATCTCACTTGTATAGCGTGCCCCGAACAAAATAATTGATATAAAATTTTGAAACTCGTACCAGAAATACTACAAACTGTCCACTATCCAATGCAACTAGTCTCACTCAATTTGGATACTCTAGGAAGAAGTTATGATTGTTTTACCTGGAACACCTTCTTGAGACTAATCAATAGGACTAGTCAGATACCTTATCTTCCATAAGGTGTATCTACAAATGTAAGATGACCCGGAAGCTGAAATTTTTACCATAGATACCTTACTAATTTCTATGAATATCCTTCATATTTCAAGGTCTGAAACATTACAAAAACGTTTTTATAGCGAAACTTCTGCAATGACTCAGTTCAGGATGATTCTAGAACCCTATAATGCACAGGATGTATCTCCGAAAGTATAAGGCCTCGGGAGAATAAATTGTAACCCAACGTACCTTGATCCATCTATTAAATATCCTCCAAGCCATTCCTTCTGAAACATTGTAGAAAATAATTTATAGCGAAAATTCCAAGGTGTCTCAGATGTAGCAGCGAAACCCCAAGACCTTGAGCTCTGATACCATATGTTAGGAACCAATTATCAATATAGCATAGAAAAACCTCAAAATAAGTACTCAATGCCTTGAAAAAGATATAAATTCATATAATAAGCCTCTTCGAGGGGGAAACCTCCTTATGCCCACATAAATGTTCAATTACCAGATGATTCAAAATGAAAATGTCTCCTTGGTATATATAGGAGACTAGGATGTATAATTACAACTAATGGAATAAAGCCTACATAAATAAAATAACATTACTAATGTAATATGCCCCTATTAAGGGGTAATGAGCCACTATTTAGGGCTTAACAATGCATAAAACCGAGGTCATATCTTTAATCTTTCCTATGGTTGTTTGTTGTAGACTATTATACGAGAGCATGCTTCTGGCGTTTTCATTTGTACAAGACAATCCTAGTTCTTCCATAATAATCTTCAACATCACACTTGGGCCCGAACCACCATCAATGAGGCAACAATGGGAAATCTTATCCATAATTTATAGAAATATAAAAAGGGGGATTTTTTACAGGGTATATAAAGTTATGTACACCTACTTTATTTACAGAAGAATCCTCTTCGTTTACCTCTTCGGAGATATTGGCTACAACGGAATATTTTCCTTCCATGAATTGTTTCAGATGCATCTGTTATTCAGGGACGACAACCATGTCTAGGAGGGTTGCATCTGCTTTGATGTTGGCCAACCGATTCAAGATATTATATTTGGAAGAGGGGAGAGGGGGAGTGATTCCTTGACTCTCAGGAACCTTAAGAAACTAGAGAGTAGAAGCAGTTGAGGATGAGATTAGGGTAGAATAATTGCGGGGAGGATCAAATTTCCCTTTGGGAGCATAGACTTTGTTCCTAGTATTGATAACCATGACATCTTCTGGTTCTGCAAAATCTAGGACAATGATAGTATCTTCTGGTCTTTTACCAAAGATCTTATCTCTGGCACTCTTCTTTACCTCACATGTGGTTTCCTCGTGGTGTTCCTCGCAAAAGTTACACCAACTCCAAGGAAGGATAGCTTTAGGCTGAAATTTTTTTTCAATCGGATTTCTAAAGGAGGGTACAGAAGAGGATGAAGCTCTAGGGGTGAGATGGGAGACAGTACCCTTCCGCTCAAATGCTATCTTACGGTTGTTCATATCTTGTACTAGTTGTAGGAGAGCGAACATGTTTGTCTATCTAACCGATTCTCCTTGGGGGAGACCAATTCTTTCAATCTATTCTTCATACTCTGAACAAGCATGCAAAGCGGAACCGAGATTATCAATGGATTTTTCCTCAAGCCTATGACGGTAGGGGGAAGGCAATGCATTGTAGTAATGCATGAAAGAGGCTTGGTTCTGAGGGCGGATAAGTTCAGGGATTTTATTGTATAACTTGGTGAAACACAAGTTGAAAGACTTGATGGTCTCACCATCCTTATAGGTGACATTATTGTATTCCCTTTAACTTCTCTGCGGGGCTTTTGGATTGCCCATAAGTGGATTGGAACCAATAGGTTAACTCCTCCCAAGTAGACATAATCTTAGGATGAAGGTCAAAGAAGTCGGTCGTAGCCTTTCCTTCCAAGGAATTGACGAACAAGTGCATGCAAGTGTCATTGTCGTTGGCCCCTATGTTATGAAAAGCATTAGAAAATGCCACCAGGTGTTCGTTTGTACTGACAATGTTATTTCCTGAAAACTTAGGCATGTGCTATTTAATCTTCGGAAGTGGACGAGTAGCAGGTGCTAGGTTAAGAGGAGAGGACACATGCCACGGTGTGGTTGTGGTGTCTTCTTTGAACTGAAAAATCCCATACTTTTTAATGACTTTGGTGGGCTTTGTGGTAGATTGGACAGGGATATGGTGGCTATATAAGCTACCAATCACTGATGACGATGAATATTGGGAAGATGGAGCACTTCCAGTGCCACCATAGCTACCACTAGATGCCATCTTGTGGATGATAGATGAGGGAAAGAAAGACGAGTTGGATGAATCAGATAAAGTTCTTCTTAGAGCACTTTGTTGGGCAGATAACACAACGTTCCTTCTTCCTATTTCAGGGATAGGATTGATTTCAAGTGATAGGCCTCTTCTTCTTCTAGAAGCACAAGAATCTAAGGACATGAAAGAAAGGCCAAAACTGAAGAAACAAAAGGTTATTGTTGATTTATGGGTTGTCTACGTCTAGCTTCCAATTGTTCTTGAGCACTAATATCTCGTTCAATCACTGCCCAAGAATGGTTAATCTCAGAATGGGTATTGGCGGTGTCTAAAATGGTGTTAAATAGATTCAAAGCAATGTTGGTCTGGTCTTGAAGACTGGGCTCAATATTAGGCTACCTTGCAACAGGCACGGTCATTAAGAAATAAAACAGTCAAGGATCAATAACAAAAAAAGAAATATGTATCGATGAAAATCGAGTATAAAATTTAACCAAAGAGATATTGAAGATCTCCCCAGTATGGTCGCCAAATAAATGTTGAGGAAAAGAAATGAAATGATCTTACTCAAGCATTTTCAGATTCTGCTTGGCTAAAGAAAAATAGACGAGAATCTCACCCTATGTTTATAGCCAACAAAAATAAAATCCTAACTCACAAGTATTAATTACCAATGCTTAGGCTAGTCTTTTATCAATAAAAAGCTTGCTGGAAATTTACTTTTTATGTAATTTTCTGAATATAACAGTTGTTGAAATACATGTAAAGACATAAGTAAATACACCAAGATGATAATCAAGACAGATGAGACATAAAGCAATCCTTTATTTCACTCCAATTCACCAAAGAGTCACTCTCTTTACAAAATTTCATGCAGAAATTTAGGACCAAAGTCAAACTTAGAGATCCCCGATGGAACATACAAAAGGACCACTTACAAAAAATCAAAACTGAATTCTAAAAATTTGGACCAGCTTGCCACATATTGTTGCCCACTTGAATCTACACAATAGCCTTTGTCAGTCATGAAAACCAATTCACAAATAGACAAGTTTACACAGACAATCAAAGATAGATCAACACCTCTGAAAAACAAGTGTCTAAATGATGTAATTCAGCCCTGAATCTTGATGTCTACAATAAGACTCTGCTATCATAAAAATGAATTAGGCTTGGATAAATTAAGGAATGAATGAAAACTGAATTATCTCAACATAAACTCAAAGAGAAAACATTAATATGCTTCACCTTCTATCCTCCTCTTGTTCATCCCTTTCTTTTTTCTTTTAAACAAATCAGAATTGGTTGAAGTAGTTGAACCAACTCATTAGTTAAGTTAGTTAAAAGTCTCAACCAACTTTTAGTTAGGGGGGAAAGTAATAATCATAATAAGGGTTTAATTAAATAATAACTAGTAGGTGGGACCCCTTGTGACTCTCATTATCTCATAACAATCATAACATAACTATTTAGTTAAGCATAACACACCTCCTTGTGACTCCCATCCACATATTCACATTTGACAATTTAGCTCATGATATTTGAAATTATTTTCGAAAAATATTACTCATATATCCAAAATAAAACATGTTGTCCAAAAATTCTTGAAGTCAACTGCCATCAACAATAGATAAAATTAAAAAAAACTCAAAAACCATATTTCCCACTCTGCGATGCAATCTTTCCTTGATTGTTTCTCTCACCCTTCGATTTTCCTAAATTTTCCATTGGCTGCGCTGAGCCTTTAGGCCTAATCTCGTTGATCACGTGAGAACAATTGTCCCTCAAATGCATCCGGGAAGACACGGATTTTCCAGGGCCATTGGAGGGCGAGGAAGGGGTAGTAGCGGCTTTTCCTTTGTCAGGGGCATGCTGGGCCTCAGTTTTCAATCTCTTGCTAGCATGGGAGGATTGCAATGGAGAGTGGTCAAGGGCATCTTGGATAATCTGGTTGTTAGGCGAAGGAGGAGGTAAAGACAAATTCGGCCAACCACGATGTTGGGAGACTGTCGGGTGGACAATCTCTTGCCATCCGTCATTTTTGGGAACCTCGGGTTGCAATGAGACATGAGGGGGCACAGGAATACCAAGGACTTGCGAAACTTGGAAGGGAGGCCTTTCGAGCCATTTTGGACTACTTCTTGCCCAATCCAATTGAAAAATCTGGCCTGAAACAACAGGCCTAACTCTTGTGAGTCAACGTCAAAATGTATGGAGAACCTTGGCCTTCTTGGGCCTCTGTTCCAATTACCTCTCCCTCTGTTGCCTCTACTATGGCTACCTCCACTGAAAAAACTCATTCCTACATGCATGTTTGATTAGAAAATAGTCTTTTAAATAACCATACATGACATCTCTTTTAAAAATATGAAATAGATTTTGGCTCAGCAAAGTATCAAAATCATGCAATCTAATCCATACAAATTGTTAAATTGTTTGTCAATGAGCAGGGGGTGAACAAAGGGTTCTGGGATATGCGAGGGGTTTGTTTTGAGTGAAACATGATATAATGAGGGGGAAAAGAACACGGTTACTGCTCAAAGACAGCAAACAATCAATTGTAATGCAAACCAAAGAAAACATCACTGGAATCCAACCAAGACAACGCTACTTCCAATTGCTTCAACACAAAAAATTTCTTGACTGTAATCAATTTTAGAACAGGGAGTGAAAAATGAATGTGGGAAAGCGAGGGGGTTGTAATTAGCGGAAAGTGAAATAATTGTAGGTAAAAAGAGTGAATATTGTTCATAAAATTAATCAAGTGATCTATAACCATTCTGTAAAAAGAACGACCTACACCAAATGACCAGTGAGACCCAAAACAATTACTGTGTAAAGTTCAAACAATTTTGTGCATCAACTTACTCACTGTAATCAAATATTTAACACAGTGTTGTCAAACCAGATAGTCTATGTTCCACAACGATCTGTAGGGGAGTTATGTTCCTCAAATTACAACAAGCCATTGTTCAGAAACCTGTGACCCTTCCCAATGGCGCAATCAATTAATAACACAGTGGACAATTATGCCATAATCACCATGACTGTGACATTCTCATTTGACAATTTTAAACACACAGTCATAGTATCATTAACTCAACCTATCCTGTTGAGTTATCAATCCAACACAAGGAGATATCAACATAATTGCTCAAATTAATCAAACTGTAGAAAATCATATTGTGTAAAAACTTGTGCCCATTCTTGAAGACACAATCAAATAACCATAATGTATATAGTGGATGGAAATGCCATAAGCACCCGATTTCAATAATCATTTGGCCACATAGTTACAGTAAACATTGATTCATGTTTAGGAACACCACTCATACCAATACATCAAGTGCGAAGCGTCATTGTGCCTTAATCAATTTTAAACAGTGTCAGGTTATCCATTCAATAAACACAAGGAGGCAACAACTGTGCATTTGATTTAATAATTCATTCTAATTAATCATGTTGGGATTATCTATCCAATAAAATAATTGTTGTGACTAGATGCCGAAACCAACACCACTTTCATACAATCAACGGGGCGAGCTAGTAATCAACACTACACCAATCCATAACAACCAACAATAAACCCTACAGGCCACAACTATCTTCTCTATCAACCCTCGAGCTTGAGGAGTCGAGGGTTTGTTTTATAGACCAACACATGGAGGCTAGAGTCGACTCCTCTCAATGGTGGAAACCTCTGAGACCAACGATGCACACATGGAGAAAACGAAAATTCATTTCGTGGACAAGTGACAAATCCTGCGACAGGAGAGGCTATGAACAGAGGAGTAAGGCTCCAATTCGGCCTAGTAATGATACTTAACACACGCGGGGTATAACCCTCATGGCTCTCAAACCAACCAACTATAATGTTGAGGTGAAAACATGGATGAGAAGAAGAAATATAACCCACTGCATGACCAATAAAAGCATGAACAACCCAATTCCCAAGTAAATAATGTGCAGCGAGACCAGGCATTTCAAACCCATTAAACCCATAAAAGCCAAGACTGGGCATGGTGATATAATGCATGCAGGAGGTCATCTATTTTAGACCAAATGGAACCCTCCATTAAATCGACAAGGATGACAGAGAGCCTTTGTGGCTACTAATACTCAGAACGACCCAATACATTGTATCTTCAGACATTATCACAGAGAAATCCATCAACAATTCATTCCAAAATCACAATTCTACACAGTCACAATACTTAAGGAAAGCACAAACCATACATTCAAGCCAATATGCATTTCATAAACAAGGCAGACTCATGGATGGCCAAAAAAAACACATACCTGTAACCCAAGCACTTTAAATGCGAGTTGGCTAAGCGGTTCCTCTCTGCTAGGAAGTTGGAGCATAACCACAGCAACAAAGTTGAACAATAGCCCGATTAGGGTGGCGGCCAGCGAAGGAGTAAGGGTGAGGTGTAGTAAATGCACGTCACCTCCATTCATAGTCCAGTAATTCCTTAGTACATGCCAGCACGCTTTCCATTAACACAATTAATCAAACCATGTATCAAAACCATCACCCATTAAAAGCCAATAGCGCGACCATATCACATTTCTAGCTTATGCCATAACATAACCAACCACGTTCCATATAACTCAACAAATTGCATAACCGTTAGCATCTATCACTTGGTCAAATGTTCCACCCACATCCTATCCTTCCAAAATATACCATATGCACATTAACCATATAACTCAATCAAATCGCATAACCATTAAATTGCTAGCTAGTATTTTACCATAATCATTTTAACCTTTCATGCATGTAGTATAGTATATTTGCAGAGTTATATCCCTTTTCCTTTTGCATTTGTTATAGTGTTTTTGCCTTTTTCCAACTGCTTTCTATGTATTGTTACTAACATGTTTGTTGTGAAGGTGTCCCAAGAACAGATAGCAATGGTATCAATGAATAGCATAGGTCGTAGTAACATAAAGAACCAATACTTCATAAGCTCAGTCCATAGCCAATAAAAACAAGATCTCATCAACCATGTAAGCAATGTCGAACATTAGCACAAGCATCAAATATGAACCAGATCTGATCTCCAATCTACAAGGGGGTCCCACCTACTAGTATTATTTAGCTTTTATAATAATAGGCTTTAGCAACACTTTACGAGAAAAACTTCGTTGTGATTTTAATCATCAAAAATCCCTTTGATGTTGTCTCTGACACTGGAGCTTTTGTTCCATACTTCAATCCTTCGAATGGACATTCGAACTTTATCCTTGTTTCGACTAAATAGTTAATCTTTGAGTCGACTAGTCTGAATTCCTCTGTTTCGAGTGGCATGCCAACTGAAGACTCTCTGAATTTTTATCAACCTACTGAAGTGAACTGTATTTCACCTATTTCTTGTCTACCTAGATGGTTTTCCAAGACATTTGGAGCTACTAGAGTTGATGTTGGAGATGCCTCCTCCAGACGACAGACTCAAAGTCAAAAGCAACATGCCACCATTGCCTTGATGATTCATGTACTGGAAACCTATGATATTGTTACCTACTTATATGTTGAAGGAAGACTTGAATGGGAGTAGGAAATGCACACATAAATTGATTCTTTGTCAAATAAGCATATTTGGGACTTAGTTCCCTGACCGCAAGGAAAGAACATTGTGAAGTGTCAATGGGTCTACCAGACCAAATTTACCTCTGAAGGTATTGTTGATTAACATAAAGCATGGCTTGTTGCAAAGGGATTCTCTCAACAAGAAGGAATGGACTACACTGAAACCTTTGCCCTATTGCAAAGATGAACAATATTTGACTGATTCTTTCCCTTGCTTCTCATTTTGGATGGAAAATCCATCAAATGGATGTGAAGAGGGAATTTCTTCATGGAGACCTATTTGAAGAAATTTTCATGGAACAAACACCCAATTTTGTGACATATTAAAATTTAGTTTGTTGACTCAAGAAGTCGTTTTATGGTTTGAAGCATGCTCCTCGATATTGGTATGCTAAAATCAACAGTTTCTTTCTTCGACTTGGTTTCAAAAGGTGTGAATCTAATCACAACATGTATGTACTCCATACTAATGGAGAGATTTTTATTATTGTTGTATATATAGATGACTTACTAATTACTAGAAATAATAATTATCTCATCCTTAGACTGAAGAAACAACTTGTTGACCCTTTGACATGATAGATCTTGGCACTCTGCCTTATCTTTTGGCTCTTCAAGTATTACCACTTTGTGATGGATTTTTCATTTCTAGTATAAATATGTGATGGAGCTATTGACATGTTTTAAAATGGTTGATTACAAGCCTTGCACTACTCCTTTTTATTCTAGAGTCAAGCTTACCAAAACATGTCAAACACCCATAGTCAATGCTACACTCTATCCACAATTGGTCGACGATCTTATTTATTTTACTCATAGTTGGTCTGACATTTCCTTTGTTGTTAGTCTGGTTTATCGGTTTATGAAATACCCTAAAGAAATACATAGGAGTGCAGTCAAAGAAATTGTTTGTTATCTAAAGTGTACCACTCATTTTGGTATCAAGTATTGTCGAAGTTCAAATTCACTAGTCAGCTTCACCGACTCCAACTAGGTTGGTGACGGTGATGGTCGGAAGTCCACTTTTGGCTATGTGTTTTTCTATAGCACTGTACCGTTGGTGTGGTTGTGCAAGCAACAAAAGGTAGTCTCTTTTTCAACTACAGAAGAAAAATATCATGCATTGTTCAAGAAGGTACTGTAGTAGTATGGATTCACCAACTTTTGGAAAAACTTGGCCTTCATGTTCAGACCTCAACTACAATCTGCTGTGATAACTAGAGTGTTATTCAGGTTGTTGATAATCATGTTTCCCACAATAAGATGAAACATGTTCAGCTTCATGCTCACTGTTTGAGATAGTTGGTTCATAAGAACATTGTCTCTCTTGAATATTGCAAAACAAAAGATCAGGTTGTTGAAGAATCTAAATGTAGAAGAAGCCAATTTTATTAAAAAACTTCAGAAAGGATCAAGGAGGTACAAAGGCAAGTTGCCTTTCAAATGTTTTAACTGTGGTAAGGTTGGCCACTTTGCAGCCAAGAGTCCCTATCCCAAGGAGGACCTTGAAGATGAAGAAGACACAAATAAACAATACAAGAAGAAGGGAAAACCCAACTACAATAAAAAAAATTACAAAGGGAAAAATAATTTTTACTCAAAAGAAGAAAATAACAGTTCATCAGAGTTTAGTGATAGTGATGATGATGAAGTCCTTTTTCTAGGTATTGAAGAGCCTAATGAGACAGAAGAATTTGAGCGTGAGGAAGAGTCAGAAGATGAAGCAGAGGCTAATATGGAAGAACAACTTCTCAGTGCCTTGGATGAATTAAGAAGATACAAAAAAAAGATATAGACAGTTGAGAAGTTTTGTAATTGAACAAAAGGAAAAACATGAACATAAAGAAAAACAGATGGATAAACTCATGAGAAACCTGAAAAACCAAATCCTAGAAGCAAATAGGATGGAAGAAAGTCTGTAAAAGACTCTTAAAGAGAAACAAATAACCTGTGAAAGAATGGAGGCATAATTAGTTCACCTAAGAAAAGAACTTGATGCAAAACTTATTCAAACAAGATATGAAAATAGCTCTAAAATATTAGATAAGATTATTACCACACAAAGGGATTCAAGTAACAAAAATGGAGTAGGTTATTCTCAAGAAGAAAACCTAGTTAACTCAAAATCTTATGCAGCTGATATCCTCAGTACATTCAAGAAGAAAGATGAAGAAAAGACAAGTAATGATAAGAAATCTAGAGGACTACTTCCAACCATCAAGAAGGAATATAAGACAACACCAAAGAAGGTTTATCAAAACATGTATCCTCACATTTTCTTTGGTTATTTCTTTGCATGCTCTAATTTCAGACACAAAGCTATGAATTGTAGAGCATATGGAAGGAAAAAATTGAGGGTTGAGAAATATAACCTTAAAGATAACCAAACACTAGATCAAGTTAAAAGAAGAAATTATAACTCCTTTGCACCTCTACAAGAAGGGAACCTAGAAAAGAAGGGAACCTAGAATGCTTTAGATGTCATAATTATGGACATAAAGCAAGTAGTTGCAGATTAATAGAAGTCTCGGAAAAACCAAAGTTCATTAGAGAGCAAAAGAATCTTTGGAAAGAAAAAACATCAAAAGAGGAATGTCTTATTGCCTTGAAATCCCAAGGTAAAGAAAATCTTTGGTATGTTGACAGTGGGTGCTCAAAACATATGACAGGAAACAAGGACAAGTTTTTGAACTTAAAGAAACAAAAGGGTAAAGTTACATTTGGTGACAATGCTTCAGGTAACATACTTGGGAAAGGCGCTGTGAGTTTGGGAAAAGACAAAGCCAAGGATGTGTTGCTTGTTGAAAAACTGAAACCTGGCCTATTAAGTGTCATCCAAACCTATGATCAGGGGCACATTTGCATCTTTGATTCCTAGAAATGTGATATTAGGAGAGAGGACTCAGGAAAATTGGTCGGTACTGCTCTTAGAACTCCTGAGAATGTATATATACTAAATACAAAATTGAATGAGGAGTGTCATATAAATTTAGTAGATGAAAGTTGGCTATGGCATAGAAGGTTGGGGCACATTAACTTTGACAGTTTAGTGAAATCCAGCAATCTTGGGGCAGTAAGAAACTTGCCAAAGATCACAAAGCCCTCAAATCCTATGTGTAGACATTGTCAACTAGGGAAGCAAACTAGAATAAGGTTCAAAACAAAAGAATACTCAACCTCAAAACCTTTAGAGCTTGTTCACACCAACCTCTGTGGACCTACAAGGACCAAGAGTTTGCAAGGGGAGTCCTACTTTATGTTGTTCATTGATGATTTTACTAGAATGGGTTAGGTATGTTTTCTCAAGGAAAAATCAGAAGCACTTAACAAATTCAAAGCTTTTAAGACCCTTGTTGAAAATGAAAAAGAGACAAAAATCAAATGTCTTAGATCAGACAATGGTGGTGAGTTAACCTCAAAATAGTTTGATCTCTTCTGTGAAACCCATGGAATAAAAAGACAATTCTCTGTTGCCGTAACACCTCAGCAAAATGGGATTGCTGAGAGAAGGAATAAAACAATCCAAGAGGTTGCAAGGACTATGCTCAATGAAGCAAAATTATCTGATGGATATTGGAGGGAAGTTGTAATCACAACAGTATACATATTAAACAGAGGTCAGCTTAGGATTAATAGCAATAAGACTCCTTATGAGCTATGGTTTGGGAGAGCTCCTTCGGTAAAATACTTAAAGGTCTTTGGAAGTAAGTGTTACATCAAAAGGCTTGATGGGAATCTCGAAAAATTTGATGCTATATCTAATGAAGGCATCTTTCTTGGATATGATTCTACCAAGAAAGCATACAAATGCTACAATCTTAGATTACATAAGATTGTTGAGAGTGTAGATGTTAAGGTGGATGATTTAAAAACAATAAGGATCAAACATCAAGAGACTATACTTGACAATGAAGATTAAGATGATGATGAGTCAATTGGTACACAAGCAGAAGAAGTAGAAGATAATAAAGAAGCAAATGAAGAGGATGATATGGATACTAGTGAAGATGAGGAAGATATTCGAGAAGAAGAGATAAGATAAGAATCCCCAAGAAGAGACACAAAGACACCCTCAAGAATAACTCAAAAGAATCATCTTGAAGAACTGATTATTGGAAATAAAAGCAATGGAGTGTAGACAAGAAGACAATTGTTGTATCAGACATAAATAGCACTTTTGTCACATATTGAGCCCAGCTCAATCAAAGAGGCATGCAAAGATGAGAATTGGGTCAATGTTATGAATGAAGAATTGGACCATATTGAAAAAATCAAACTTGGGAACTGGTTCCAAGACCAAAAAATAAGAATGTCATTGGAACTAAATGGGTGTTTAAAAACAAAGTGAATGAGAATGGGCAAGTAATTAGGAACAAAGTCATATTGGTATGTAAAGGGCATGCTCAGGTTGAAGGGGTAGACTTTGAAGAAACCTTTGCACCTGTGGCTAGATTAGAGTCAATTAGGATGTTCTTAGCTTTTGCCATCTACAAAAAATTTAAAGTATATCAGATGGATGTCAAGTCAGCATTTCTCAATGAACTTAGAAGAGGAAGTCTATATTGAGCACCCAAAAGGATTTCAGTTAACTAACAAAGGAGACTTTGTCTGTAAACTAAAGAAAACACTCTATGGGCTAAAACAAGCACCTAGAGCATGGTATGCGAGGCTAGATTCTTATTTACAAACAAGGCCTCAAAAGAGGATCAACATACAATAATATTTATTGTAAAATTGTTGGTGATAGCATGATTATTGTGGAAGTATATGTTGATGATATTATATTTGGGAGTGATGATGAAAAAATGAGTAAGGGCTTTGCTAGGAGGATGCAACAAGAATTTGAAATGTCCTTTCTTGGTGAACTGAATTTCTTTCTTGGATTACAAATAGTACAGACCAAAAGGGGATTCTTTATCCATCATTCCAAGTATGTTAAAGATATGCTTAAGAAATTCCAGTTAGAGGATTGCAAACCTGTTTGTACACCTATGGAAGTTGGATGAAAACTAAGCAAGGAAGATGAGTCCAAAGCTGTAGATCCAAAACACTACAGATCAATGATTGAGAGTTTACTCTATGTAACAGCTTCCAGACCTGATGTCAAGCAAGTTATTGGGATGGTGACTAGATTCCAAGCAGTACCAAAAGAGAGCCATGTTCAAGCTGTGAAAATAATCTTTAGGTATTTGAAAGGAACCATAGATCTTGGTTTGTGGTACCCTAGCAAGGATTCATTCTCTTTAAAGGCCTACTCAGATGCAGATTGGGCAAGTTGTGTAGATGATAGAAAAAGTACAAGTGGAGGGGCATTCTTCTTGGGAGAATCATTGGTAACTTGGATAAGCAAGAAACAATCCTCAATTTCTCTGTCTACCACTGAAGCTGAGTATATTGCAGCAGCAAAATGTTGCACACAAGTGGAATGGATGAAACAAATCTTACAAGACATCAAAATAGTGTTCGAAGAAACTACTACTATCTATTGTGATAATACATGTGCTATAAGTCTCTCCAAGAACCCTGTCTAGCACTCCAAATCAAAACAGATTCCCATAAAATACCACTATCTAAGAGATCAGGCTGAAAATAAGAACATTAAATTGGAATATGTCCCAACACAAGAACAACTGGAAAAAAATTTCACAAAACTCTTAAGCATAGATGTATTTGAATACCTCAGGCAAAGACTAGGAGTAGTCTCTCTTCCAATCTAAACTCTCAAGAAAATAATGCAGTTATTAGCATCAGTTCAGGAGGAGACAATGATCAAAGTCAGGGGGAATCATTCAACCTTTTTCCCTTGATGTCAAAGGGGGAGAAATGAAGATAGTATTTCCATCAATGCCAAAGGAGGAGATTGTTGGCAATATGGCAATACAGTTTGGCATTGGTATTGATGTCAAATAGATGAGAGATATTGTCGTTGGTTGACATTGATAAATAACAATGTGCATTAAGGCACTCTGTTACTACAATGCAACAAGTCGTGTCAAATGTTATGCTTTAAAATAAGCCCTGTCATATGGTCTGTTTTAAAATAAGCTATGTTTTAACATAAGCTCAATGAGACGACTGGAGGAGGAATTTGAAGTTATTAATACATATCTGAACTTGAGGACAATGCACATATGTTTTTAGCTAAAACTGAATTGCTTGAGTTGAACTTCAAAGATTTGTTTTCACATAATGTTGCATTGATGTCAGAACTGTTGAAAGAGGACCAACATCATTGATTAGAGTACTTGTTGAGCGTTTAAGAGAATGCAGTTGGTGTGAAGGGCTTACTACAGTAGACCTCTGCTTGCCAATGATGTTGTTTGCCTATCCTGGTGCTCATACTAACTATCCTATTACTGATCTTTTATAGTATACCTCTGCTTGATCATGCTGGAAGAGTATTTTTCCATGTATAAACAATTTGCAGGCCTCCAGACTTCTATCGATTGAGATGCATGTGAAAATGAAGATGGGCTGCCAAGATATGGACACAAAAACTCTAGATGAAGTGCATCATGTAAACAATATCAAATCTGTAGGTGATGGCCCAACTGTTGATGAATCTGGGGATAGTCCTAGTGATACTAATGAAGAACCTTGGCGAGGTCAATTTTGTTTTGGTTCTCAAGGATTTACTGAAACACTAAAAGAGAAGGTTCTTGATTTAGAGGGACAGATGAAGTTATCAATGGTCTATACTTTCATAATAATTGAAAGGCAAGACTGATTCCAACTTCTCTTCTAACTGAAAGAAGGGAATTCCAATATTGTGAATCACTCTATCTCGAAAGATGTCACTGACTCCCCCTGTCACTCAGAGGACCACGTGGCCTCCGAATTAGAGGACCAAATCGCCTCCCATATCAATTCGGCCAAATTCTGTAAATTGTTTGGAAGAAAAAGAAAAGCCATTGCAGAATCTTTTTGGCGGAGAAAAACTTTATGATCTGTTGATGTGGAGAGATAAGAAGGTATCAACTATGTTCCTCAGTATTGCCACAACGATATGGGTGTTGTTTGAATGCTTCGAGTATCATTTGGTTACTCTCATTTTCCATGTTATCGTTACTTACATGGTGATTGTGTTTATCTACAACAATGTAGTTGCATCCATTAACAGATTTACCTCACCTCCCATTTCGAGATTTAATTTTCCTGAAGAAGCAATTTTGAATGCCACATCTGTTCTGAGAGTTGAAGTCAATTCATCAAGATCTTACAGTGCAACATATTAGAAATGTATTTACAGTAATGGTCTGGGTTCCTCCATTAATGTGAGCAATCTACGGACATGAAAGTGCCTGGGGAAGATTGCTAATAAGAAACTGGACTCTAAAACTATCCCTTGCTCACATATGATGACTACAGAGATGAAGAGGGTGAAGTCTCAGCAACCGTCCGATTAAGAGATCGATGGTGCTGATTAAATCGCCAGTTAGCATGTATAGTGTGAAAAGTTTAATATCAGTTTATAAGCATAGCCCTCACTATGACTATTCGACGTGGAGTGCATAGGTAAGGCGGGGGCTCTAGGTGTTTGGACTTCTCAAGAAGATCACCAACCTGGAGCCCGGGATGACCTGTCATGCCCCCTACCTTTTGGTCAAATCGACAGTAACCGTTGGAAATATATATTTTATATAACTGTGGGGGGTGATGGTAATATCAGTGACCATGGGCTTAGGAGAAGTTAGTTATGTCAGTTGGTGGTGAGACTGCTAAATTTATCGGAGTTTTTGGCATGCTACCAATTGTGGAGGTTCGCCAAAAACAAGTTAAAACCCTGCACAAACACCATAGATTTCACAGTCACGATTTTGGTAAAATGATAAAGAGCATGGAAAATGTGGATCGTATGACGAAATTGCAGAGGCTATTAAATATCCACCACATCTGTCGAAAGGTTCACATGCTGTCATTTTCATATGTCCACCAAAGTTAATAAAACCCTGCAAAAATGCAAAGACAGTGACCTGTTAAAAGACACAGTTAAATGATTCTTGGTTAATCATTCATACATTAAAAAGATGAAACATAATCTAATAGGAATGATGAAAATGTTATGTTAATTGACTAATAACTGAAGTTGTAATATAAAAGCAAATATAAAATGTCAAGGATCATGGGAAAGGTGGATCACGCGTAGAAGATGATGGCTCTGTTTGTGAAGTATTTGAAGATCTAGAAACTGAAGATAAATACGAAGATGGTGATGCCAACATAATGGATTTTGATGTTGAAGAAAATAGTGACATTGATGTTGATGTTGATGAAGGGCATGGTGAAAAGGATGATCAGCCTGCAGCCTGGAAAGAACAAAGACACAATGGATTAATAACCGTGTTATTAAAAATCAAAGGTTATTAGCCTGAAAATGAAGAGGTGTGATAGTTATGAAAAGTTATGTATCTATAGAACGAACATATTGTTTGGTGAAAAGGTGTGATGACAGGCCTATATAATTGCCAAAGATCAGAAGCAGTAAAGGGTGTCTCTTGTTAAAGATAGAAGATTAAATGAAAAATAGATAGAGCAGAACAAATGAAGTCCAATGCTTGACAGAGAATATTACCAGAGGACTGCATATATCATTGTCAGACTGTTGAACAAAGGGTGGTTGGGAGGTGCTAGGGCAGGTTCGAGCCTGCAGGGGAGTAGGTGCTTCCTTGTCAGTTGTAGCTAACTAAACAAGGGGTTGAACCCTACTACCAGTTGGAGCTGGTGAACAGGGGTGTGGGTGCATCCTGATTAGTGGGTGTTGATCTAAGGGGAAGAACATCTTCCTTCTATGTAACTTGTAAAACATAATTTTACAGTTAATAGAAAAGTGTTTGTGGTTTTCCCAATTGGGTTCCACGATAAAATTTTATGTTAAAATATTGATTGCATTAACAAAAGAAAATTTGATTAAGTTATTGTGTCACTGATTCACCCCCCCTCTCAGTGACAGGATCTGGTCCTTCAGCTATAAAAATGAGACCCCTTGGGTCATTGAGTAGAACATGGAGATTGTGCAATAAATCATGCAGATCAATATGTTCAACATGCACTATGATTTTTTGATCACAGTGAGCTATGCTTAAGTGTTGTAACAATGTCTTTAGAAACCACCTTTATCTTCAAATTATTTTGTTCCTCTTTGATTATCTATAGTACTATGTTCTTTGTTTCATATCGTGTTCCACCCTATTCCCCAACACTAGGAGGGTAGGGTGCCAAAGAAGGGGATAGGGCTAAGGAATGTGCACTTGTGAGGTGGGTTTCAATAAAAAAATCCACCGAAAACCAAAAAAAGTAATAAAAGAGCTACAACAACAACAACTAGAAAATTCAAGGCTGCTTGAAAAAATATAAGTGCCTAAGAAATCTATTTTTTGATCAATTTTGAGAAATTAAAAATTAAAAAATGAGACTTACAAAGCACCCAACTTGAGAGGAAATATCCATATCTGGAGCATATAGAGGACTTTTTCTACAAAATTTGAGGCATTATTAGCTAATTTGGTCACTCCAAGAACAACCATACTGTTAGATTTCTCCAAAAATTCTCTAAAACGCACATATATGAGAAGTTCCCATGTGACCAATTTGGAAAAGGACCGATAATCAAGCCCGATCAAGAATCAAAGTTTGTCCTAAAATTATTTGATACCAAGTGATAAAATGCGCGTGGCCAGAAGATCTTAGAAAAACATCAAATTCACAAGTTGACATGTGATATACATGGTAAAACCCTCATGGGGAAACATCCATGGAGAAAATGGTTAGTGCTCAAGTATTTCTCTCAAAATTTTGCTACTTGTACAATGAGAAACCAAGTCCTTTATTTATAAAGTAGATGCTTGCATGCAAACTACATGCACACGACTCATTTATTTCTAGTTCACTAAGTAATTAACTCAAGGATTCTAACATTACATAAACTTGGGTTTTATTAATGCAATGGATTATTACAATTTATTTATTGTGCATAATCAATTATTTGCATGTGCACTATTAATTAAATAATTAATTAATATTGTGCACATAATTATACACCAACAAAGGGAAATCACTCATGAGCGCTTCAAGGTGCTTTACACAAAAGACAATCCAACATGGAAAATGACATCTAGGAGATTTTGCAAGTTATCCCCATCATGGTCCCTAAAGAAAAAAATAATAAGATAGTAAGGGAAATAGAAGAGGAAGAGGTCATAAAATCCATTTGGGGATTAGAACTAGACAAAGCCCTAAGAGTTGATGGCTTTACCATTCACTTATATTGTGCTTGTTGGCATCTCATAAAACTCGATCTATGACACATACTTGAAAGATTTAGACAAGAAAACAAGGTGGGAGGCGAGATAAACTCTGCATTATTGATGCCCATCCCCAAAGGAAGTAATCCCACCTATTTTCCAAGATTTCACCCTATTTCCTTATGTAACGCTTCGTACAAAATTCTATTGAAAAATTTGGCAAACTACCTAAATAAGATGCTACCACATTTAATCTTCGAGAATCGAGGAGGATTCATCCAAAATAGTCAAATTATAGACAACATTAGCTTGGTGCAAGAGGAAATCAATTCAAATAAGACTCACAACTAGAAAGGTATGGTTATTAAATAGACATGAAAATACCTTTGATGGAGTTAGACATTATTTTCTTTTTGAATTTATTCATCAATTTGGTTTCAATTTGGTTTTGAACCCACTTCATAAATTAGATAAGTTCATGTATGGGATAGCCATGATCGCATTACTAGTGAATGGAATACATAATAAATTCTTTCATTGAAGTGGAGGTCTTCAACATGGATGCCATTATCCCCAGTGTTGTATATTATAATGGAAAAAACACTAGGTAAGAAATTGGAGCAAGAAAGAAGGATGAGAAGCAAATGGGTATTAAATTGTCAGAGGCATAAAATATATAAAAATATTTGTGAGGAAGATACATGTGAATTATGGAGTCCCAAATCCCATAATCAAGAGGCTCTCCAATATGGTGACTCTACAGGGAAATGACTCCATTAATTCAAAATCAACTTTCCTAGGTTCCTGGGAATGGTAAATTTATTCACATATGGAGTGATAAGATCTTAGGTCGCTAGACATTATCCCATATGCCATCTCATCTCATCAAAATATCAAGGAGTGACTTTGATCCACAAATGAGGAACTTATAGCCCACTCACTTCACCAACATGGATCCTATACATAATTAAATTCAAATCTTTGTTCTCTATGGTATACATATGTTGAACTTATGCTTATACTGAGAGAGGTGGGGGGTGAATCAATATATGATACTTTTTAATTTATTTAACCATTCATCAATCATTCATTAGTTGAGAAACAATAATCACATATAAACTCAAATCACAATGCACAGAGTTCAACGTGGAAACCCTTGCGGGAGAAAACCACAAAAAAATATCTTTAGAAATGTTTGTAGGCACCAACCAACTGTTACAAATATTGTAGACACCAAAATACTCGAGACACCAATCTCCTTAATCGAGCACCAACTCAAAAAAATGTAGGCACCAACCTACTAAAGACACCAATCTCCTCAATTGAGCACTAACTCAACAAGAAGTAGGCACCAACCTATTGGAGACACCAATATCTCAACTGAGGACCAACTCAATAAGATATGAGTAGACACCAATCCAAGATCTTCATACACAAAGTACTTATGACTTCACTTGCATGCTTCATTCCACATACAATCCTTCAAACCCTAGCAAGTTGCATAACATCATTCCCAGAATATAATCACCGACGACAACATCAACTGACAACAATATAAAAACCTCAAAATAGTGCATACAACAACATCATAGGCATTGAGTCCTTTATAGCACAGCTTGAGAAAAAGAAATACCTCAAAAAAATCCCTTAGACTTCTCTTGCACACCTTAGATCCAAGAAAGACACCCTTGTACCTTTAGCACACCTCATATCACTTACGTGCACATCAAACTTGCTCTCTTGCTTGGTTTTTCTACAAATGCAAAAATCTATCCTGTATTTATAGTAATTCTATCCCCACTTTCAGAGACAACCTGTAAAGACTGGCTAAGTTGACCTCAATTTTTTGGCTGGGTTGTTGGATGGAAAAATTCATATCTCCTCATTCCTAGGGAGTTAGAGGGAATTCCATATAATGTTGGAAAGGTATAGGAATAAGATTTCCAACCATATAACTTGTGCTCTCATTTGAGCTACATATGTAGGGTAAAAATGCCTTCAAATATGGGGTATCCAAACTAATCATCAAAAATCTAAAAGTAATACTTTCAATAATATCCATCTTGCAATATTTTTGACATATGTAGGATCCCCCTATCTTTAACATCAATGAAAACAATATTTCCAACAATCTCCCCCTTTTTAATTGACGACAACCCTTGGTCAATTCTGATACTTCCCTTGTCTACAACTTTCCTTTTGTCTACAATTATGCCCCTTTGACATCAATTGAAAAGGGTTTCTCCTCCTGAGCTTGTGCTTCCCTTTACTGATGAGACGAGAGGGATATCGCTCCCAAATTCTTTTCCATACAACACTTTTATTCTTTGACTTCATCGAGTATGTATATATCACTTGAGGTTCTATTTTCATTTTCCACCAATATGCCTCAAGTTTCTTTCCTTATCTCACACCCTTTAGAATGAAATGATAGGTTATAGCCTTGATCACCTATTTTAATGATACTTAGAAGATTGTGCTTTAACCCTTCAACTTATAGGGAATTATGTGTCTTAGTTTTTCCATTATTAAGACTAATAGTACTTTTCAAACTATCCTTGCAAAGCCATTATCACCAAAAGTAACCCTGCCTCCTTTTTATTCCTTCAAGGTGAGAAACTTGGTCTTGTCCCTTGTCATGTGTTTTGAACATCCATTGTCAATGTACCATTGGTTCCCTTATTTTTTAGCATAAATTGCAAGTCTGTATTCTTCCTTTTTTTGTTCTTATTGCTCCCTTTTCCAAACCTTTGTGTATTCTTCTTTATATTTGGCAAGAACATCTTCTTCCTTCTTTATTATGTTGCTTCTATAGTTATGTGCTATGTTCCCATAGTTATTACACTTATAACATTCAACATTGTAATCAAGTAGGGGAGCAAATGAATTGTAGTTTCTATCAGAAAACCCATGAGAACTTCTAGTTTTATTGCCCACATAATCATTCTTTATGGTTCTATAAGAACCTCTGTTATATCTCTCACATGATGAATTATTGCATAAGATGTACAATCTATTGTTTTATGACCAAAGTTATTGCAAGAAAAACAATAGCCAAGAAAGAGAATTTGGTACCGGTTTGTAAAAGGTCTTCTTGGTGGATTAACTCTTATGAACTCATTCTTGTGGGATAAGTCCAATTTTTGTTGGTCATCATTTCCTTTCCTTTTGTTTCTTTCATTGTTGATGGACCCTTTGAGAAAATTGGCATAGCTTTTAGGTTTTTCTTCATTTTCCTTTTCTGATGGCTTTGTAACTTTAGTGCTTACATATCCTTGGGAGTCTTTTGTTTTTCACCGTAGCCAATACCTGTCTTGATGAATGGTGACCTTTGGAAACTAATAATATTATCTAATATTTTAGTATTCTTTCCAAACTTCAAGATTCTGTTCAATTGCTCAGTTGTTTTTTCTAGTTCCTTTCTTAAGGAAACTATTTCAACTTCTAGCTTCTTGCAATTTTCTTTCTTTTCTTCCAGCTAGATTCTCACCACTTCTTCTATCCTTTTTACCTCTTCTAGTTGAGTCTTCAGGATGATAAATATCTTCTCTATTTCTTCAAGATCATGATCCTCCTCTTCATATTTCTTCAATTTCTCTTTCTTCTTTGTATTATTTTCCCTAAGTCTGTCTATTTCGTCTAAGGCATTAATGAGTTCTACCTCAAGATTCACTTCCCCATCAATGCCTTCTTCTTCTTCTTCTTATGATTTTTTTTCTTATTGTCTTCACTTTCTTTATCGGTAGGATTCATATCCATGGACATGAAGAGGAATTATTCTTTTTCAATATCAAAAACATATCCATCACTTTCTTCAAACAAGCTATTATCCTCTCTAGAGTAAAAACTCTTCTTCTTAGTATATTTTCCTCTTTTGTGTCTATAAGATTTGCTTATATTGTTATGTTCTTATTTGACATTATTTTCCTCATCATCATCATCTTCCCTTTTTGCATATGGACATTTAAAAGCAAAATTCCCTACTCTACCACAATTAAAACATATGAAGGGTAGCTTACCTTTGTGTTTGTCAGATCCTCTTTTTAGCTTTCTCGCAAATTGTGTTTTTTCTACATCTGATTCATGGCTAGAACAATCACAAAATTTGTGTACTTTTGTCTTATTTGATGCTTTGAAAGCAATGTCCTTCCTTGCTTGCTTTTCTTTTTCTGTCCTCATCTCATATGCAGTGAGAATCCCATGTAGCTCATCCATCATTAGTTTCTCAAGACCCTTCATTTATTTAGTGGCACAGACCTTGGAATCAAACATTAAGTGGAGAGACCTAAGCACATTTTTCACAATCACTGATTCTTCAATCTCCTCACCAAGATCTCTGATGGTGTTAACAATTTCATCCACACAAATAAAGTAGGTTGCAACATTTTCTTCATCTATTTCCAAACTCTCAAACTATATTTTATGAGTTTGCAGTTTTACCTTCTCCACCTTTTCATTACCTTCATACATGTTTTGAAGTTTATCCCAAATATATTTTTCCAATTTACAATGCATCACCATGACAAATTTTAATTCTAATCAACCATTGGATATAACATTCATGTCTTTTTCATTGTGTTCACTAGGATTCTTCCTGATCACATCTGTTGGTGAAGTTGTTGGGGATATATAACCATTCATGACTAATTTTCCAAATATCAAACCCAAGAGCCATTAGATAAGTCTACATCCTTACATTCTAGAATGCATAGTTTGTTTTGTCAAACAATGGACCCTTTTTTGTGAAGAAACCTTCTTGAATAGCCATGTGTAATCATGAGACCTACTTTCCAGTGTGGTTAGACTGCTTTTGAAGGAACCCACTCTGATACCAATTGTTGAACTTATGCTTATACTAGGGGAGNGAGAGGGGGTGGGGATCAATATATGATACTTTTTACTTTATTTAAAAATTCATCAATCGTTCATTAGTCGAGAAACAATAATCACATATAAACTCAAATCACAATGCAAAAAGTTTAACGTGGAAACCCTTGCGGGAGAAAACCACAAAAACTTATCTTTATAAATGTTTATAGGCACCAACCTATTGTTACAAATATTATAGGCACCAACCTACTGGAGACATCAATCTCCTTAATTGAGCACCAACTTAGCAAGATGTAGGACCCAACCTACTAGAGACACCAATATCCTTAATTGAGCACCAACTCAATAAGATGTAGGCACCAACCTAATGGAGACACTAATCTGCTCAACTGAGCACCAACTCAATAATATATGTGTAGACACCAATCCAAGATATTCATACACAAAGTACTTATGACTTCACTTGCATGTCTCATTCCACAAACAATCCTTCAAACCCTAAAAAGCCTCATAACATCATTCCCATAATGTAATAACTGATGGCAACATCCAGTGACGACAACATCCACTGATGGAAACATTCACTGATGACAACATCCACTGATGGAAACATCCACCAATGACAACATCACAACCTAAAAACAGTGCACACGACAACATCATAGACCTTCAATCCTTCATAGTGCACCTTGAGAACAAGAAAAACCTCAAGAAAATCCCTTAGACTTCTCTTGCACACCTTTAGATCCTAGAAGGACACCCCAACACCTTTAGCGCACCTCAGATCACTTTTGTGCGCCCCAAACTTGATCTCTTGCTTGGTTTCTCTACAAATGTGAAAATCTATCATGTATTTATAGTAATTATGTCTCCACTTTCAAGGTCGGCCTGTAAAGACTGGTTGAGCCGACCTCAATTTTATGGATGTGTTGTTGAACAAAAAAATTCATATCTCCTCATTCCTAGGGAGTTAGAGGGAATGCCATATAATGTTGGAAAGGTATCAGAATAATATTTCCAACTATATAACTTGTGCTCCCATTTGAACTAGGTATGTAGGGTAATACTAATCATAAAAAATACAAAAGTAATACTTTCAACAATCTCCATCTTGCAGTATTTATCTTTGAGATCTATAGGCTTGTAATATTTATCTTGGACATATGTAGGCTCCCCCTATCTTTGACATCAATGCCAACAATATTTCCAACAACATAGACCTTTGTTCTAAGTGTAGCTTGTACACAACAACTAGGTAACAATGCCAATCAACAAACCCATTGTTGCTTAGTTTATAAAGTAATTGATTGAAAAAACAAAAAGAAAAAAATTTAGATCGACAAGGATGAGACACCGTTATAGCTATGTGTGCTATCAATTTTGACTCTAGTGGATAGATACCAATGTTGTTTATACCAATAGTTTTGTACAACACTCCCACAATGAAGAAACATATATATACATATATATTTCCCAACATTATTAAATAATAGAGGTGTTATTGTTATTTATGAATGCAATATAAACCAATTAGCTTTATTACTACACTCCAACAACAACTTGATTATTTCCCTTCAGTTTCCCAAGGAGACAAAAGGTTCCCAACACTACTAAGAAATACATTCTCCAAAACTAACTATGACTGAGATGCTCCAACCTCAACAAAACATAGAATGCTTCCTTTATATCACCAATAAACAACACCGATATATGCATTCAAATGAAGTCCAACAATCTAAATACAAGTATTCTCTCAATTGTTATGCAGTGCATTTGAGCAACCACTACTTATCAATACTCTAGCAATAAAGTGATCACATTCTGACATCAACAATGAAGAGGATGCTCCAACTATGATAAATGACATCATTACCCAACATTGAACTTATGTATGTAATTCTAGCTAGCAATAAATGGTAAATCGTCCCCTGGTTTACAGGGAGAAGAAACATTTCCACAATACCCAAGGGAGGAAATGCCTCAATGTTATTCAAATGATAAGCGAAGAGGTCGATCTTGTGCAATTGAAATAAAAAGTAATGATATAACCACATTAAAGGTGAAGAGACCTTACTAAAACATAGTGAAAGGATTATCATTAATGCCATAGGTATTGCACCAAAATGAGCCAACAACTTGAATCACGGGGGACAAGGCAATGAGAGGGAGAGAAATTAAAGAGTTCATGGATTAATTTAATGACATGTGTTACTAAACTACATTCACATGAAGGGAATCACCAAATTCCAAGCGTCGCCAATGGTACGACCTCCACTTAATGCAAAGCGACCTATCAACATATGTATGCCTTGTACGACCCCAACCTCTAGGTAATGATTATGTGTAGAATGAAGGGAATGTGTATGACCTCTTAATATTGAATGGGATGGGGATTTTCTTGCTTAGATTCCAAACGACCTCTTTCATTGAAAAATTATTTGCTAGCCATTGGTCTTATGAGACAAAGAAATGTCATTCTTCATAGAAAAAATTAACAACTCGGTTAAAAGTGCAACATACACTTAATGACAGTCCTAGATCTCTCATCACAGAGTAAATCGAATGGTGATTAATTTAGATTTGTTGGATTGTTCAATAGATATTGGTTAATGAAATTATGAGCAAATTCAACATAACCGCAGCTGGTTTTTTTCCTTAGCACCATTGACACACTCAAAATAGTACACTAAATGTAAATATGAGAAACATATAAAGCACATATACGAGATTCTCACTGCAAATTGCTAAGCACCTATGAGAACTACAATACCATCCCATAGAGATCACACAATAATAAATTCAAGCAAATATTTGACATAGATATTTTACTTGGAAACTCAAATGGGAAAATCAACATCAAATGGTTGCTCGATTTTAGTTTCGGCGATCTCTGGTTACAATGCACTTCATGACTATATGACATTTAACAATTAATACAACTTATCTCCTTTGCATTATCTCCTCTTAGATCAAAATAGACCCTTTAAGAGTGAAAGTACAAGAAGAAATAGGAAGAGCTAGGGTAATGGAAAGCCCAAAACGCCTAACCTTTCATTTCTCATTCCTCAGTATTTTCTCTCCTATTTTCATTTTCTATTTTATTTAATTCTTATTTTTCCTCTCTTTTGTCTCATTTACTTTTACATTTGCATTGTCTTTAATAATTTATCTAACCTTCATTAATTATCGAATTACATTTGCAGGTACTGAGTCTTACAACCATTCACTTGTTTGGATCAATTTTGGATCACACCTCTCCATTGAGAGGCTTTTTGGTATCCAAAAGCTTAGCTAAAACCAATTGGGATCAATCTACCTTCCATCTACTTGTTTGTAACATGGCTCTAACTCTAGCTCCAACTCTGGCTCTATCTTTGACTCGTGGATCTGGCTACTAGCTCTGGTTTTGGATATGGATTTTTCTCTAGTTCCTGGCTTTCTTTCTCTCGCAGTGTAGAGTCCAGAAGTATTTGCATTGACTCTCAACTCTGAGCAATATTAAAATCCAAAATATTCACTCAAAAATTGTTCCCATTTTCAACATGCAAATCTCTTGCATTCTCAGACTTGGAGATGGTCTATCTTGGCAACCAACGAAGGGCAACTTGAATTATGTTATGTTTTTGTTAAGTGGGATCCCAATAGCTATGTCATATCACAAGAATTACATCAGAGGAAGTGATGATTTCCCTCTTCTACTAGGACCAATTGATTCCCAGCATGGAAAAAATTCTCTACATCAAACTTTGCAATATTCAGATTTTGCAATTTGTCAATTAGAATTCTTCCATTCTTATACTCAAAATGATACATGTATAGTTATATTCAAGCAGTGTGTGAGTGCTTCACTCTTGCACTTTTTATCACCATGGGAAAGGAATAAGATGCATTGAATTTAGTTTTACATGCCCCTACATACTGGTTGTAGGAGACTTTGAACAATATTAAGTAGGTTCACTATATGGTGGGTCATTCTCCAACCAGATTGCAATGAAAGAAACATCAACCCATGTTAGAGATCCTTCTTTTCTCTCTCCTACTTCCATCAAACAACTAATTTATTCATTGGTGAGGTTGACCTCTTGTGCTATTGCAACTCCTTGGACATATTTTGTTTCTTGGGCTACAGATGTAGTGAATTCTTCATCTTCTTTACTCTTCACTCTCCACACTATTATCTTGGCTAAGAAATTTATGGGCTGGAGCTCTGGATGAAGTCACCAACACTTTTCTCCCCAATGGCCACTCAACTTGCAATGGTGGAAATTTTTCTTGGTGTTGTCGTATGGATTGCTTGATATAGTCCTTTTCTTCCTATGCCTCTGAATTTGTTGTTGGTTTGGGGAAGTCTTCTTTCCATTCCTCCTTTGAAAGTAATCTAGCTTGTGGCATGTGGCTTGCTTGTCCCAACAAGATGCCTTAAGATGGTATTTATTCCCATAGAATGAGCATGCCTCTGAGTATTGATAGTTCACAATTCTATGGCCTTTCCTTTTGCAACAATGAAAAATAAGGGATGTCTTTTTCGATGCAGACTTCTTACTCTTTGTTTTATTGTTTTGGTTTATCTTCTTCCCACTTCTTCTAAGTGATAATGCAAACTAAGTCTTTACAATTTCATCATCGATGCCTTTATATAATCTTCCATAAAAAGGATGGAGTGGGAGTGTGATTCCCTCTTCCTTCACTATTGCTCTTTCTTTTGATGAGTAGTCCAACTTTGCCATGTATTTCACCTTTACAAAAGTGGTCTTCATGGTCATGGGATTTCCTCCTCTACCATTGAAACTTAGGCCTTCATGCTTGACCCTTGGTGCAACTATAATGGGTCCTAGGATGCCTTGTCTTCTCTTTCCTAGCCTTTGTCCACTATAGCCCATCCACATTAACAATTTTGAACCAATGCCACTAGTATGATTTTAAAATTCACCAAAATTCTCTTGAGAAAAATCTAAGGAAGGTGATCTTAAGAGAGTTATCTTGGTTATGGTGATGACCTCGAAAGTGGCAATGGAAGGTGGCTTTGCTTCCTTGGTCTCTTGAACAATTGCTTGTACATTTTCCAATGCTTCTCCTTTCTCTTCCAACTCTTAGTGTAGCCGAGCCATCATATGAAAGAGCTTGTTCTCTTGCTAGCTATCCATTTAGATGTTTGTCTCTCCCAATTGCATAAGTTTCACTCTGATCTTGTCCCAATCTTCCATGACAGTTGTGAGGGTAACTTGGCATTCATCAAATCACTTATTTAGCAATGGAATCAGTTTGGCATAGGTCTCGAGTTTCTTTTCCGATGCTACTTTCCTTCAGTCAACATATGGACCCTCTCCTTCAAGTGATTATTCTCTTATTGAAGTTGCACATTGATGCCCTGGAGGTCTTCCAACCTTTCTCTTTTTTCTTTTCCCATGCTTTGTCTAAGTTCTCTTCACATTTATCGTAGTTGCATCATAGTCAAGGATTTAACTTCTCTAATACATTATGATCCATAAACGATGGACTTATATCCTAGTCATTTCACCAACATGAGTCCTCTATAGAATTAACTTCTAATCTTTATTCTTCGTGTTATACATAGATCTTTATTCTCACAATAGACTACACACAAAAACTAGCTAACAATGCCAATCAACAAACCCATTGTTGATTAGTTAAAAATGAAATTGATTGAAAACACCAAAATATTCTTTCAGATGGAAGAGGCTAAGATGACATCATAACTCTGTGTGCTATCAATATTGATTCTAGTGGTAAGATACCAATGTTGTTTACATTAATACTTTTATACAACACTCCCACAATGAGGAAACATATACATACATGTATATTGCTTAGTTAAAAATGCAATTGATTGAAAACACCAAAAGATTCTTTCAAATGGATGAGGCCGAGACAACATCATAACTCTGTGTGTTATCAATTTTGATTATGGTGGCTAGATACCAATGTTGTTTACACCAATACTTTTATACAACACTCCCACATTGAAGAAACATATGCATACATGTATATTGACCAACATTATTAAAAAATACAGGTGCTAGTGTTGTTTATGATTGCAATATAAATCAACTAGATTTATTACTGCACCCCAACAACAACTTGATTATTCCCCTTTAGCTTCACAAGGAGACAAAAAGTTTCCAACACTATCAATAAATAAATTCTTCAGAATTAACCATGAGTGACATGCTCCAACCTTAACAAAACATAGAATGCTTCCTCTATATCACCAAAAACAACATAGGTATATGCATTCAAATGAAGTCCAACAATCTAAATTCAAGTATTATCTCAATTGACATGCAATTTATTCTAGCACCTACTAATTATCAATATTCCAACAATAAAGTGATCACATTATGACATTAGCAATGAAGAGGACATTTGATTATGATAAATGACACCATTACCCATTGCTAAACCTATATATTTAATTCCAGCCAACAATTAATGGTAAATCATCTTCTGGTTTACAAGGAGAAGAAACATTTCCGCAATACCCAAGGAAGGAAACGCCTCAATGTTATTCAAATGATAAGGGAAGAGGTTGAGCTTGTGCAATTAAAATAAAATTAATTAGATAACCATATTAAAGGTGAGTAGACCTTACTAAAACATGGTGAATGAGGCAATTATCATTAATGACATAGGTATTGCACCAAGATGAACCAACGACTTGAACCACGTGTGACAAGGCGATGAGAGGGAGAGTAATTAAAGAGTTCACAGATTAATTTAATGACACAATTTACCAGGCTACATTCACATGAAGGGAACCACCAAATTCCAAATGTCCAGCCAATTGTATAACCTCCATTGAATGAAAAGTGGCCTACCAACCCACTTACAACCTATATGGCCTGCATACAGCCTCAACCTCTAGGTAATGACTCCATGTAGGATGAAGGGATTGTGTATGACCTATTAATAGTGAATGGGATGGGTATTAGATTGATTAGATGCCAAATGGCCTCCTTAATTAAACAATTATTTGTAAGTCAGTGGTCTCTTGAGACAAAGAAATGCCATTCCTCATAGACAGAATTAACAACTAAGCTAAAAGTGCAACATACACTTAATGATGACCTTAGATCTCTCATCACAAAGTAAATCGAATGGTGATTAATTCACATTTGTTGGATTCTTCAGTAGATATTGGTGAATGAACTTATGAGTAAATTCAATGAAGCTACAATTGGAATTTGTCCTTAGCACTATTAGCACACTCGGAACAATACACTAAACATAAATACAAGTAGCACATAAAACACACATACAATATTCTCACTACAAATTGCTAACTAGGACTGAGAACTACAAAGCCATCCCATAGATATCACACAACAATAAAATCAAGTAAATATTTGACACAAAGATTTTACCTTGGAAACCCAAACAGTGAAACCAATTTTGAATGGTTGCTTAGTTTTCATTTCGACGATCTCTAGTTACAATTTTCTTCATGGCTCTATGGTCGTTCAACAACTCATATAGCTCCTCCTTTGCATGATCTCATCTTGGCCATAGAAATACCCTTTGAGAGTGAAAGTACAAGAAGAAATAGGAAGAGCTGGGGTATTGGGAAGGACAACATGCCTAACCTTTTGATTTCCCATTCCTTTGTCTTTTCTCTCCTATTCTCATTTTCTATTTTATTTAATTTTTGTTTTTCCTCTCTTTTGTCTCATTTATTTTTTCAAGTGTGTTGTTTTAACAATTAATCTAACCTTTATTAATTATTGAATTACATTTGTAGGTACTAAGTCTTACAACCATTTGCTTGTTCAAATCCATTTCAGATCAAGCTCTCAGGGGCGAGTATTAATCATCTCTTCGATCTATCATCATGGGAAAATGATATCTAAGGAAAGTGGCTTGGATAGAAATCTCGCTCTCCCTTGAAAAATCTCAAACCTCTTCTCTCTTCACCCATTTGGAAACTTTGTGGAGAAAATCCACTTTGTCTTCATGGTGAGGATTTTCAATGATGGGGTCCCTCAGGAAATCCTTATTTGGTAAATTAGGATACATTCTCAACCTAGTAGATTTGGATCTACCTCCCAAATATCACTTTGGAGTCAAATATGGGGGGTTGACGGTCTCCCAAAAGTCGAATTATTTTACTGGATCTTAGAACATGGTAAACCCCTAATGAAAAAAAATTGAAGAAAAAAGGAGTGCATGGGCCATCCCGATGTGCTCTCTACTTAGCAACTGAGGAAATAACTCGAAACCTATTCTTGAAATGTGAGTTCACTCAATTTCCCAGGAAATAGCTTTGGAAGAGTTGAATCACCCTTTCAATATGCCCCAACATTGGTAGTATATGTTCATAGCATAACCATGGTTCTATGAAGGGAATCTAGCTCATAAATAGTTGCTTAAAAGAAATTGGACAACAGTGTCTAAGTATCTTAGTTGGGAAATTTGGCTTACTAGAAATAGGGATATATTATGCCATGAGACCTCCATCCCATGGAGAGTAGCAGACCGAGCAAAATAAATTATCTTTGAAACATTTCACTCTAATGGCAATGCAAAATTTCCCCCAAATCTATATGAAGTGGAAGAGAAGAATTGGATCAAGTCACTAGTCCCAACTATAACCCCTCTTAAGTTTTAGCTAAAGAAACCATAATAATCTTCGAAATGGAAATTAAGATTCAGTGATGAAGAGTTCCAACATTGGAACATTGATAGATAACAACATATTATGTTTTTTTACAAATCTTCAAAAGGAAACCCAAGAGTGGTAGGGGTAGTGGGGATCATCCATGATCCTAAGGGACAGAATGAAGCATAGTTTGCTTGGGGATTGGGAGTTACCAACAACAATGAAGTAGAGGTTATGGAAATCAATCAAGCCCTGTGTATGCTAAAAGGAAAGAACATTGTAGTCACAATGGTTATGGAGGAATCATCCATTATCATTAGATCCCTCTCAACACTAATTGTTCCATGAAACATTAGATTTTCTAGACTCATTCACAGATCCTTAGACTTAGCTAAAAAAGTTGTTAAACTCGAGTTCTTTCAGGTGCTAAGGTTGAAAAATGAAAAAGTAGATCACGAAGCCAACATTAGTGTTCACATGGAGGGAGCATTATTAGACATTAGTTAAGAGGTCACATTATTCAAATCCATCCCATGAAAATAATTATCCACATCTTGAGGAATTTCTGATCAACTAGGTGTAAGCACATGAATATTGGATGGGCAAGAGTTTTAAATCCCACACACCCATAATTAATTCCTTGTCAACACAAGAAAGGATAAAGAGTGTGAGGATAGGAATGTTTCATGCACATGCGTTCTTGTTTTAGGTGTTGAAGGTGAGCTTTTGGATCTTGTTCATTTTCTCTAGGGTTGGATCGAGTGGTAGTTCTATGTAGAAAGAACAAGCTTGCAGTCTCAACATGTGGAAGAAGGATATAGTTTTTTCATGCTTACTTGACTCTCTAATTAGACTTGTCAATGCTTGCTACATGATTGGGGAAATTATGACTCATTGTTACCATGCTAATAATTGTTGTGTGCTTTGTGACCTGGCACTGGTGAAAAGAGGAATACAAATATGTGAAAGGGAGTTAGCAAAGGTCTAGAGCTCTGGAAGGACTATATTGTGGAAACAAAAGATATGGGAAGAAGACTAGTATGAGAGGTGGCCAATAGAACATAGGGATAAACATAGATGCATGTTGGAAATGAAGGTATTTATGAATTTTTAATGGAAAAAGAAATCTGAGCTGGAAGTGATGATGTGGTCTTTCAATTCTCATGTTGATAGAGTGGTAGAGTATTTGGGCATTTCTCTAGATGGCGTTGCATCTCCTCCCCCTCTAGCTTTCATGACTAATCAATTCCCCTTATTTGTTCATATTGGAGTAAAATAAGAGGCCATGAAAAAAACCCATCCTTTGGGACAACCTAACATGGGCAAGGGCATAAGAGAAGCAGATGAGGAGAGCCTATAGAAGTAGGTAGAAATTGCGTCAAAGGGAAAGATTTTTATTTTCTCTATTCAAATCTAGTTATGTTATGTTGTATCATTTTACTTTTGCATCAATTTGTCAGAAAATACACTTTCCATATAGGTAGCAATAGCTATAGAATAGGTTGGGCAACAATGTTTAGTTGGAAACACTTTTCAGTTTTGTGTGTCGATCTTGGCCAAAGCTTTTCAAATTTTGTATTATAAGGTTGTATAGTTTGGCCACAACTCTTTTTCTAATAAAAATATAACCATTTATGTAAAAAAATAAATGAAGTATCAAATAAAGACCCTAAAGAAAATGTTAATGAAGACCTTAAAGAAGATGTTAAGGAAGTCTCTAAAAAAGATATTATTGAAGATATCAAAATGTAATGCAAATTGAGACATTAAGAATGGAAAAATATCAATATAACTAAGGAAAAGACAATAACATCCATACTTGCATCATATAGGGTGACATAAATTTAACTCCATTTAAAATATAAAGGAAAAATAACACTAATTGCAACACTAAAGGGATTTTCTTTTTGCAATGGATAAAGGATAATGAAATCAAGGTTTAGAGATTACATCCCCACATGAATTGGATGATGGAATATGACTCAAGCAATCTCATACATATAATGCAGAGGAAAATAATGCCCTAATACACCTCTATAAGGTGGATAAGGACAACAAAAAAAAATAGAAAATTGAAGTTAGAAGGGCTTTGAAGCTTGTTTAGAAGGAACACCTTGAAACCCTAATGATATTTTTTTGATAGTGAAAAGGGAAATCATGAGTAAAATGGGAAGAAGTTACAACCATTTTTTATGCGGTCAAATCCATATTAGAATGTGCATTTATAATGCTAAATGAACCAAAAAAAAGGTAGCAAAACCATTCTTATATGTGAAAATCAAAGAGCAAGAAAATGGATAGAAATTCAATCCAAGGTCCAACCATGATCACCAAAAAGTGTAAGAGAGAGATGCAAGTGAGTAAGTGTAAGAGCAGAGAACAAACTAACGTGAACTTATTGCATTCAAATCAATCACAAAATAAATCCAAATACAAGAAGTAAATCTCCTCTATAGTCACCAACTCGAGGCTAGATAATAAAGGAGCATAATCTCAATGATTTTATACCCACAATCAATTCTGAATTCACCAATTTACCTTAAATTATTTGTGAGTCTAAGAATAAATAGATCTAAAAATGACTTAAAAATAAACCCTAACCTACCTCTAATGGAAAATAAACAAATGGGAAAGGCAAGTATTACTTAAGAGCAAGCAACCAAAGAACTACATCTTCACCAAAAAAAGAGCAAAGATGCACATACATATCATATTTCATGCCCTCATAATGTTGCTTGTTGCTAGAATGGATGAGTCCTTATTCCACCTTCACATAGTTCATTTGTTGTGGGTAGGTGTGGTAGAGTACCAAGAAAAAGGGCACCTCATAAATATGGTCACTAGAGAAAATTATCCCAACCTAAGTGGTGGCAACAATAGATCGAGTGAGAGCTCAAAAAAATATTTAGATCAATGGTGAAGAAACTCTCAAATGGAGTCTTCAACAAATAAGGCATACAAATAAATATATGGACCATGAATTAGTGAGACCCCATCATGAAAATAATATAAAGAACTAAAATAAAGCAAAACTTAATAAAGGTGTTGAAAGATGAATGATTGGTTCATGCCAAATAATTCTTCAACCATGGCAATTGAAGTTGGTATAACACCTTAGACTTAATGTGAGTTGGTGAAGGATAGAATCTATCAAGCTGATATTTCAAGAATAAACCAAAACAAAAGTTAGCAAGAGCAGACTTCCCCAAGGAATACATGTTTTGGAAGGACAAATTCACCCTTCTCACCACCTTTTTTAATAATGATATATATGAAGGAATTCATGTATACAACAAAGGTTCCAAATCCACAATCATGGTGGCCTTTTACCTTGCCAAAAGATAATGTCTCAATTTGAACATTGTCTTCCAAAGTTCCAGTTCTAGTCAAAATGAAAGTGATTTGGAATCATCAAGGTCCATTCATTTTTCTAGTTTGAATAATAGGGGGATATGGCTTTCATCACACAATTTAGAGGTGTTACTTACATAATCAATATAGTACTAATTTTTGAAACATTTAGATCATGAAACCCTTTAACAAAGCTCAATGGTGAAAGGCATCTTCTAAGTGATTCTATTTTCTTCTTATCTTAGGAAAGATTAGTAATCTAGTGTAGAAATGTTTAGATCAACATATTTTCCTCTTGATAGTCAAATATCCCATTTACATATCTTGGGTGTAAAGAACATAGCTCACTTTGAGTCTAAGGTCATGTTGGCAGATTAAGGCAAGGGAAAAGAAAACACGAAGAATGTTGCAAAGGAAATGAACTATGGAGTGATCTCTCACGTTTTTTTATTTTTATTTTTATTTTTTTCCAAGTTTCTTTTAATTATTAGATTTGAGTAAATTATGTACACACATAGTTTTTTATACAAAAAAGTTGGTCACAAAAAGCAGTGACCACTAGCTAACAACATTTAGAACATAGCCATCTAGTAAGTTTAATAACAAGTACCAAAATGTTTTGTAGGCTAAAAAACTAGTATAAGAATGCCTTACATGCTTAAAAACAAGTACATAAAAAATGGAGTATCAGGCTCCCTGGCCTATATAGTTTATCATATACATTACGTGACTTAAGCAAGAATAATAATCATGCTCGTATCTAGAAGTGGGTTATATCTGTCTTTAGGAGTCCCCCCCATATGTTGATAGTAGGCTCTAGATCAATGGCGATGGACTCCCACCCATCATTGCTCTACTCGAGCTTAGAAGGATTTTTAACCTTTGAGATGGAAAATGCTTGTTGTAGGGACTTATCAATTTGGGGAGGAGATGGAGGAGGCCAACTATGGCATCTCTCTCGATGCCCTTAGATATCACAACCAACATGATGACAAGGTTGACCTTTAAATAGAGGAGAGTAAGTTGAACAAGAAGGGGAGTTAGCAAGAGCCCCTTGACTCATTGTGCAAGGGGCACCATCCTATAACTCCAATAGTGACTATATGTGCACAATCTCCATCTCAATTTTATGCACGTCTCTCAAGTTTCATTCAAGGCATCTCATTTCCAAGGATATTTCTCTTATTAGTAGTCTATTTTAGGTTGAACATTAACACCTAAGATAGTGGCAAAAATGGATGAGTAAACTAGGTCTATGATAGCGCCCCTTCCTTGGAGAGCATGTGCCCATGTGACTCAACTAGAGAAGGGGAGAGCACTCTTTTTCCTGGAAGAGAATTGCTGGCTCATCCCATCATTTCAATGATCATATTTTTATAGCAAAACATTGTGCCACTCACTTGGAGAGCCATCTTTTGATTCACTGCTTAATCATTCTTAAACATGTTATGGTTGACTCTCTAACATGTTTAGACTTGACAAGGTTGTCAATGGACAATTTAGGGCACGAGGACACTTTTATGAACAATTTGCTCACAATAGCGAGAATGTTTTGGGTTAAGGTTGTTTAGTCCTCTTATAATTGACCATACTACTTGTGAAATGGCGTGGTCCTTTAAAATTCTGGATCAATTTAATCCTCTTGTGATTGACCTTGCTACTTGTGAAATGGAATGGTCCTTTAAAACTTTGGATCAAATGAATCTCAAATTTAATCTCAAGTGTCTTTAGAAAAAATGTAAAGAAAAAACTTAACACAATTAGATTAGTTTTTAATTTATTATAACCTCTAAAAGTTATGAACACTATAATATGGATAGTTTAGTTCTAATAGATGCATATAAGATTAAAATATCATATACTTATTTTAGAATATGCTACATCAAATCCACTTATTACGGAACTCATCCTTGATTTGACCAAGGTGATTTTATGGAGGGGTGAAACAAAAATTTAGATTTGCCTCACCTCTTATTGAGGAGTGTAACAAAGATTTGGATTTGATAAAAAGACTCACCATGAAATTCTAATCTCTAAAAACTCACATTATAATAAGAAGACGTTACACATAGTCACACAAATAAGAGAATTTAAAAAAAACAACAAACCCATGAAAAAAGTTCTTAAAATTACTTTACATATTATGAAATTAAAATCCAAATTCCTCAAGCAGGAACACCCCGATATGAGTTGGAAAGGGAGGTATAACATGAGAGCTATGAAGCTGTTGTATCCACCTTTGGCACCTTTGGAATGAGTGGCGACCCTCTTCGCTTAGAATTTCCACTTTGGTTTACTCTTCATTAATGAAGTATCATAATCAACCCACAAGCCAAACTCTTATTAAAAAAATAATACAACCAACAATTCCCAGGGCTGGTCCCCTGCCATTTTTAGCATTTACGATCGTGTCCAAAATTAAAAAACATGCATAAGCGATTTTCATATTCACTAAACAATATTCAAAAATTGTGTGTCCATCCCGGTGGACTGAGAGGAACGCCTTTCAAACAAAAACCCACTACTTGGAAATTGGCAGACTGGCGTTGGGTTCCTGAGCGTTGGTTGCGCCTATTATAGTTTCATGAAAGTCTGCAAATTTTTCCACTCTGGTAAATCATATTCTGTCATATATCATGTAGTTGAAATCAATTATCTCAAGCTTGTAATAGCATATGATCTTATGGATTAATTAATATCAGTTCAACTGAATAATAGAGGACATTTTCTTCAAATTTGCCCCACAGTTATCATTCTGACTTTCCCTAAGCAGACAGTGGTAATGGATGGGTGGATTAAGTTAGCAGTGGTGGCTTTCATTAATTATATTTGAAATGCAGCACTGGCCCTTGAGAGGCTCTGTGCTTAATAATACAATACGAATGGTTAGGGGAAAAGTCACAGAAAATTCCTTGCATTGCATCTTGAGATGACTTTCGAGCCAATTTTAGTTCTCTATATTCTGTAACTTGAGTTTCTTCAAAAACCCAATTGTGATGGAAAATACAGAACACAATTAAAATAAGCAGTGATAATAAGGGCATAAGGTTTTGGCATATATAGATGAAGAAAATAATTTATTAATCGTGTAAAAAATACAAATACAGACTGCATAGATGGATAGTTCTTTCATCTACTATCTCTCAGGCATCTTTCTTCAAGGTGTGTCATGGGCAGTCTAGGTTAACAAAGTCAAAGTCATTTCATGGGTGTTCTAACAGTATGCTATTGGGATTTGTCGTTTTGGCCTTGCCAGAGAGGTCATACATCACCATTATTGAGTGTGTTGATAACGGTAATGCGTAGAATGTGGAACTGTGCCTTACAGAATGGACCCCGTAAAGACTAAAATAATAGAAAGGTGAGAACCATTAATACATGCATGCAAGTAAAAGGAGGAGAAGAAAAAAAATCATTTCTTTCTCCTAATTTTCCTGCAAGGCGTTTGTTGAAAAGGCGACAATCTTGCAATTAGCAAACAACTTGGGATGATCAATGATGCAATCTTAGACCTTGAGGTGACATGGTGCTGACACCTTTTTGCTTAAGCTGTCAAGCTGCCCTTCATCTCATATTTTGACACTGGCAGATCTTTGTACTAAAGGGCAATAATACTGAAGACCCTGTATGAGACATTCATGTTTTAACTCCCGAAAAATACTTTTTCTTTTATTCCGAGATAAGAACCATCTTTAATGTTTTTAAGCTCTAAGAGCATCGTTGTTTTCAAGGTTTCCAAGGGAGTCAAATTTGTTTTATCCACTTGATATCAAAGAGAAATTTTGCCTCTCCTCTTCATCTTCAGCACTAAAATCAGGCTCTGTGGGTTTTCTTAAGGTTGGTACTGTATCAGTTATGTTATGATTGCCTGTGTTCCTCAGCGTCTGAACTCCTTTTCTTGTGTTTGCCACAAATCGAGATGCATAGATGGTTGCTCCAAAAGCGGGACTGGCAGAACCATTTAATGCTGCCATGTACTGCACATGATATTCCTCTTTGTATTGGAGCTCTGCAAGCTTTCGTCTCTTGAATCGCCGCCAGGCTGCTTGAATGAAGCATGCTGCCCATGTTCGCCAGTGATGGGAATAAAATCTGAATGTATGCTGCAGTTTTTTACTATGCAAGCGCCGAAATTGACTTGCCACAAACTTTAGATCTTCAGCTTGCAAAGCAAAGGCTTCCACTTCCACCAAGGCTTTGACAGTTCTTGTGGAGGATGGAAGATTTAGATTGGATTTTGGGTCTAAAGCCCATGTCAAAAGTTCCTCTCCACAGAAATCTCCACTGCCAATTATGCTTGAGTTGAAGAAACCAACTTGTCCCCCATTTGTTGTACAGCTGTCTAAACGTCCACGAATAATGAACAACATCTCATTCACTGGGTCTCCTTCTCGTACAAGGAAAGTACCTTGAGTGCTTAGAGCAGGCTTCAATCGCTCACATATAGCATCCAACATTCTATCATCCATTTGGTTGAATAAAGGCACCTGCCAAAAACAAAAAGGGCTGCATCTTTAGTTGGAATCGAGGATAGAGATTAAACCCTCCTTGCTAGCCTGAACTATGTCAAGGAGCAGAATTCACTTCTAAACAATTGCTGTAGGAACAAGATATCTGACACACATCGCTCTCTTCTGTCACATACATATGAGGAGTGTGTATGTTCTCTGTAATTGTTTCTTTTTGACATAATCTCTTTAGTTGGATTCAATTTTCTGTGGATTCTTGAAGGTCATTTTGCTTAAGATCTCAACCTACTTTTATTTCCTTACAACTTCAAAATGGAATACTTTCTTTCAAATTTCTTGGTTCCTCAATTTTTCCGATTCATTTGTTGGCAATTACAAGGAATGGAAATAAGGAAAAGTGTGCAATTATTTAATGCATATTATTCAATAGAAGCAAATGGTAAGGATTAATAGTTCTCACTCGCCGGACAAGGTCTAAACATAGATGGCGTTTAATATCACGGCAGAGATCCACTGGTAGGTTTTCGAGAAGAGATTCCTCATCAACTCCACGAGTTGCAACCCACTTATACTGATTATATCGCCGGATACGTTCACGCAGTTCTGGAGGTAGTTGGCGGTGTTGCATCCATTCCTCAGTATCCATCTGCTTGATTCTCCATTGTTCTAGTTTGATTGTTATTGATTGTAGATAGGTCTGCAAGAGGTTGAACATTCTATTCAGATTATCCAAAATTTCTAGAACTGAATTTTTAAATGCATGTCTTATTTTGGTTGGATGTTTAGAGTCATGAATCAGAACTTCAAAACCTTGACTATGACTTACATATGCTTTTGAAAAGCACCTAGAAAGTTACACAATAAAACTCAAATCATGTACGAGGATCAAGATGCATAAAGTGTTTAGTTTTATATAGCCTATTAAAGTAAATATAATCCTCCTGGAGAAATTTTGTTAAGTATGGAGCCCAGGCAAATTATCAGTTATCAGCAAAGTCATTAAACTTGGAATTGTACAACTTATTCAATCTATTTTGATATCTTGACTGCCAAATGTGTGTCCTTTTCCATTTTCAGTCAGTTCAATGATGTATAATTACGGATTCCTTTGCATGAAAATCATAAGTGTGGGAAAATTGAAGTGCCAAGCTTGAATTGTATATGTGACAACACAGATAGAAAGGAAATAGATGTGCATAAGGAAGAAAATACAATGACCAATGAGAGAAAGGTCATGAATAGGGTTGAAATTCTACGTTTCACAGATGATCTGGACACAATGGTAAAATATATCTAGTTATGGACAAGCCGAAGTTTTCCTTTCGATCCTTATCCATCTACCTCATATATGAAATTGAACTTGAAAATAAAGTAGGATATTACTAAGCAAATTAAGGTAGTTACTCTCATTCACTATTGACTGATCTGATCGACTTGATACATTTGGATTTGCCCAATAAATCTTAAATTCTTCATAGATGAAATTTTATCTATCTGCAAGTATATGACAACATTTTCCTGAGTGAAAAAATAAGCTTAGCACGACAAGAAAACATTATTGTCCAATTTCCAAAGCAGTAAAAACATTTTGAAAATTTAGCGAAGGTCCATTATCAAATGAACCCCTCATATTTCAACTGGAAGCTAGAGCTGATACATCATTTAGTGAGCATATTAATAAAACAACCATAAAGTCAATAAGGGGTGTCTCTCTGTTTGTCTATTTATCTTTATCATATTGTCAAGACAAATATGGACTGAAAATGTGATATCAATAGATGAGATAAGATAAGATAATTATCTTGGTGTCTGATGAATGACCAAAAAGGTAGGTCAATGGGACTGAAGAAAAGGGTACAATCAGTGATAAGCATCTGCACAAGTACTTAAGCCTACTCCAAAGCATAAAGTAAGCTAAACTAATAGATACATGAAAGAACACGATCAAGTAATGTTAGAAAAAAAGAAAGAAGAGGAGAAGGGCTTAGATATCATAATGAGGCCCTAGCTCAATCTTAGTGTCATAGATGGAGACATGAGTATATGTGGAGGGAGAAGGGGCACCCCTGTCACCATCAGCTGCCGAGAAGGAACAAAAGCGAAGCTTGACAATGTCATCTAAAGAATTTGGAGAGGACCCAAGGGGGTCGGGCAATTAGATCCTGGGCTAACATCGACCATCCTTTCAAACGTCCTAACACTCTAGGCCATTGAGAAGAATTTGGAATGGAACATTAATGGGTGGTGCTCTGTGTGGGGTGAGTCTGATTCAAAGGTCTCATGGAGAAGGGATGTGTGTTGGATTGGTGGGATTTGAGCTGAGAGTTGTGCTGTGAGCAAAACCTCATTGAAGCCCTAGTGGGAACCAAACTACTAGCTACAGATCTAGTGGAGATGCAGGGTCTCACTAATTTAGAAGTTGATGTCACATGTGATTTTGCACGTTGCTTATGGTCATCTACCATCAAAATCAGGAGGAAGAAAGAAGTAATCGTTCTAATAGGGTTTGTCCTTCGTGGACCTTGAAGAATTTGTCTTTTGAGATCTAGTACATCCCTTAGAAACAGAGCTAGACACCTTTGGTCCAAGTATTTGAAGAAAGTAGTAAGGGATCCTTTTTGACTTTCTTTAGATTCATTGTAGTCTCCCTGTGATCTCATAGTATACTAGCCATTGAAAGATAAGGTAGTCCTCCAACTCGATTTCTAGTAGGTGACAAGCCTGGAAAATCCTCCCAGACCTCAGATTGTGGTGGTCTATCTCAACCTAGAGTTGACGTGAACAAAATTTTAGTTGACCTAAAGGAATCTTGAGGTTGTGCATCCAGATCTTCCAATTATCGTTGTTTTGATAATAAGGCCATTACTGAATTGTGTGAAGTGCTCAAAATAGAAAGCCATCTTAGCATTGAGGTCCTTGGGAGGGGCAATCTAGGTGACTTGTATGTACCCTTTATAAATTTCCTCTTTTATCATCTTGTTCAACTCATGTTTGGAGGGTTAGAGGTGACTAGGTACATCAAGAGAATACTTGAAAGAGACTAGGCGATTAATAGAAGTGTTGATAGATTGGAGCAACAAAGACGTCTTAGAGAACCAACATTGGTGCCCTCGAGGGGGGAGGCCTATAGAGGCAAAAGTGATGTCCTCTGAGGAACAAAGTGCTAGGAAAGGGGTAACGCTCTCTTCCCGAAGTCATTTCGCCTAGAGATCAAAATTTGTGGAGTAAGGAAATTATTCTGAAAATAGTATTCAGGTGCAAAGGATGTGCACCAAACTCAACCTAAATGATGTTGTGAGGAGTTTTCCATTTGCAACTCATACACTATAGTAAGAGGATTTGGACTCTCTCAATCCACACTCATTTGACTCTCAACCAACTAGGTCATAGGCCTTGGAACCATAAAGAAGGATGGTTCTAATGGTTGTGTTTGAGAGGTGCATTTTGGATGAGATATCATGGAAGTGAAGACAAGAGCACTATCTCTCCAGCAGGGAAAGAGGACCATATCCTTGTAGGGTCATGGCTGAAAAGCATGCCTCAAGTTGAACCATGAACTTGAGAACTGAACCCCCTAGTAAGTGTAGGTTGTGGTAGTCTCAATCTCTCTTCCTCAGAAGTGGAAGTGGTAGTCAAAGAGATCACCCTTTAATGCATTGAGCAAAAAGACCTTAGTTTTACTAAAGTTGACCATTAATTGTCAAAGATAATAGAAAATGGAGAGCACATCAATATCTCTGAAGATTCCTAGGTGATAAAGCTAAGAGGATCATGTTGTTGGTGAATATAAGCAAGGAGATCAAGATGTGACGAGGGAGACAACCATCACCATCCTATATGTGCTCCTTGGGAAATGACTCCAACTCATCAATATAGATCCCAAAGATAGTTTTCTTGAGAGGGCAACCTTGCTTGACACTTATGATGTTCTTTATGAAACTTGAGAGGCCATGGGCTGTGTGAAGATGACCATGGATCGAATTGTATAGTTTGTGGATAGAAACCAAAAGGGTCTTTGAGATGCTAGTGTTGCGTAACCTTTGCAACAAAGTCTCTCTTAGAATAAAGTCAAATTCCTTTTGAAAGTCTACAAAGCAACATAAAACTTTTGAAGAGCGGTGGCGTGGCTCTTTAATTATGCCCTGAAGAGTGAAAATGTGCTCAATGGTCTAATACCCTGCCCGAATACCCTCCTATCCTTTGGCTATGAGGTTCACTCCCTCTCTAGCTGGTTAGAAAGCCACATATGAAGCATTTCCATATAGAGCTCGGTGAAAGTGTGTCCAAGGTGAAAGTGTGTCCAATTGTGATAGTCCTCTAATTATTAGGGTTAAAAGTTACCCTTGATTTGTAGAGGGAGTGTTTGATATGGTGGGACCAAGAGGGAGGGAAACTTGAGAAAACATATTGATTAAACAAATCAATGATGTAACAATGTAAAGAGTCAATACCATGTTTGAAGAACTCTACCTGAAGGATGCCTTCATTTGCAGCCTTGCCAGTTCTCATACTTCTCATTGCTTCTCGATATCTCTTGGGGAAAATAAATAGCATGAAGAGGAGGGGATGTGGACTAGACATTGCCCATATACATTATGAAGAGAGGTGGTATGAGCGAATAGGGAACAATGGTCAACGTCAAGTAGTAGGGCAATGTGCTTAGGAAGAAGGTTGTCCCAAAAGGATTTAGGTAAATGATAGAGGGCTTCAAGAGGCTCATGTCTCCTTCTAGCTAGAACGTTACATTTCTTGCAACAAAGGAGGCACTTGTAAGCTCTACGATTGGAAGAGATGGTGGGGGCTTATGAAAAAGAATGAAGTGGGGATGCCCATGTACAACTATACACTCCTTGTCATACCAACGGTTCATGGTGCATGTCCCAGGTGATGGAACACACATCAAATGATGGATGTTGTGGGGGTAAAAATCAAGTGCAACCTCCTAATTGGTCCTAGAGAGACGGTTATATTTATAGCCTTGGGCATCATGAGGGACAAGAAGTGGAATCAACTGTAAAGGGTGAGATGTATAAGAGTTGGAAAACTCAGCATTGAAGTGAATCTTAGTTTAGGGGTACCATGGTGGTGTGTGGTAGAATGGGGGGAGGGGAGTGGGGATCAAGAAGGGAGAAGGAAATGGACTCATAATCCACGAGAGGAAGGGGGGGGAGACGAAGAGATGTACGATGCGAGGAAGTAGGTCCTGGTTGGCCAGGATAGAGTCTACCACACTTGCATCGCCACTGCAAGGGAAGCATGTGAAGATGTTAGAATTGGGGTAGTTGGGGAGACCATTAAGGAGAAACAAGCCATGAGATTCTCCAAGTTGGAGAGGATGCTTTCTGTATGCCGAAACTTTACCACCTCCATCAACCAACACTCTATGTAGACCCATCGTGCCATGATCAATCTCCTATAGGCAAAGAACATCCTCTTATTTTTCATGTATTGGTACCTGTAAGGACTTGGTATGAGCTTTGAAATTGCTCAAAATTATGGCATTTCCCATCATAGGGTAGTGGGAAATATCTAGGAAGAGGTTAAGGTAGGGATCTCCATTTGAATGATGTGTGAAACTCGAGGAAGTTGAAGGGAAGTAGCACACGACAATGAAAGTATCTGGAAAAAGAGGGTGAATCCTTTAGACTCTAATCTATGTGAATTTGGAATTTTCATCAAATGTAACTGTTGAAATTTGATGGGAGTCCTGAAGAAGGGAGGCAACACCCTATGAACCTTGAATGCCGCTTGAATGTCGAGTCTCTAGTCTAAATGCTAAGGTCCAGTGGTAAGTTGTAATTGAAGGAAGCTCTCACTTTTGACTCTCGTGGGTCTTAGTGAGGAAAATGGGGCCTTGGGACCCAAGTACATCCTAAGAGATTCCTAGAGAGGACCAAATTGCACCATTTCAATTCCAAAAAGCAATAGAGATGCTAGCGTTGCCAACTCAAAATTGAGCACACCTTCATTTTGTTGATTAAGAATGTGACCAACAAGTGGGGGGAGAGTCACGAGTCATTTCCTTGTAATTTTGGACTACAACTCATTTCTTATCGTTTCCTGTACTGATGACCTTGGCATGTTCCTTTTGGAGCTCTTCCATTTGAAGTCATGTGAAATCCTCATCCAAATAGATCTTCTGTGGGAGAAGGAATAAATTCTTAGTTCTCAAGGCTTGTAGCCATTCATATAGGAAACAAATAACAAGAGTGCAATTTGGAGACATCCAAGCCTTGTCATAGAGATGTGTATATCACTCGACAAGCATAGCCCATTATCTTCCTTTGTTTGCATGAGGTGCAGGCAACAATGTTGAACCTTGCCAGCTGTAAATTGTAATTTGTTTGCATCATGGTGTGTACATATCACTACATAGTCCTTTTTTGTTGGGCTTCTCTCTGCCCTCCACTTCCCCTAAAAAAGAAAAAAATGATGGAAAAAGTAATTTAGATTTGAATGAATTTGAAGAGAAGGATATTAGTTGGTACAAAACTAAGGGATATTGATGCGCAAGAAACATTTAATAAGTTTTGATCTGGATTATCAATGTATCTTCAGATTGTGAGCCTTAGGTGAGCTTGTGTATGCGATCCTGCGAATATTGAGAGTCTTGGCCACATTCATTAGCCATCTAATTAGAGTTACAATTGGATATGATGGCCTTCACTGTTGTGATTTGGCTTGTGGGCTCGATCTCAACTATCATAACACTTGAAGGGGCCAAATGGTTGCCTCACTGCCTGATTTCAATCTGCAGATGCTAAAAGAATTTTTTGTTGAAGCCAATACCATTGGTAGCGATGGTGTCACCAAAGATCCCTTACTAAATTGTTCCTCGAGTTTACCATGACATACTGAGATTCTTGTCGATGAGATTGATATTCCTATTAATGAATATGTTTTTGTTTGGGATGGTTTGAAGCATCGAACCCTACTAGGTCACTTTGTAGGTAGATTCCCACTAGAGTTTGTTATTAGGGATTGGGTTAAAGAGGCTTGGGATCCATACAAATGGATTTGCATGGATAGGACGAGATTGACAAAGGAATTTTTCCAATGCTTGTTTAAAGAGGATAGTCATGCTTTAGAGGTGGTCATGTGTGGCCCTTGCATGTGTTGAAATACCTTAGTGGTATTGTTTAAGTGTTATAAGAACTTCTCAACCGATTAGTCTACTCAACTGCACTGTCTTGTTTAGGTGGAATTCTTGGGCCTCCCCATGCAATATTGGGATTTTCTCGAGTGTATTTCAACTTTGTTTGGGCAATTCGTTTCCACAAGCTCCAACAATTCTTTAACCCTCGCCCTGAAAAGCATGTCCATATTCTGCTAAATTTGTCCCAAGGCTTGTGTGAGTAGGTTTTATCAAAGTTGGCCCAAATGTTTTTCATTAAGTTGTAAAGTATATCAACCTTCCTAACATGGGCTTTTGTTTCCAAAGCCTTGACCATAGATTAGCGATTTCCCATTGTAAACCAAGGTTGACTTTTCTGATACCCCTTCAATTGTTACCCTATGAGCTTCTTAAGACTAAAACTTTTTGATCTCTATTGAAGGTAGAAGATGGATTGAAGTGGTGTAAAAGGGCAATAAAGGAAATGTGGTGCTTCTAGGTTTACTCTATCCATGTTGGTTAGTGCAGTTGTGGGTAAGGAACTTGCTAGCTCCTCTTAGGCTGCTTTCTCTCGTTGGGGGGGGTGTGGTTATCCGTAGGGCCTACTCTCCTCCTCCCAAGATGGATGGGCATGCCTCCTTTGACACTGAAGAAGAGCAAAGATGACCAAAGAAGAATACCCTAGATGGGTGGGTAATGCATGCATTAGAGAAGAAAAGCTCGATTCCAGATTCCTACCAGGCATTAAGGAGATGGATCTTTTTGTGGAAAGTTTGCAATGAAGGTTGTATCATGGGACGTGAGGGGTCTCATAGACCTAGTGGGGAAGACCATGGTTTGTAGAATTCAATTATTGTTTTTAGAATTAGATATTTTGTGTTTGCAGGAAGTGAAAGTGACTGGTTTTACATTAAGCATAGCCTTGAATTACATTTGGGCCATGGCTATTGTATTTCATACCATGCACGAGGAGGGGAAAGGGGGGGCAACCGTCCTTCTCTTGCCCAAGCTTTTGGCATGCAAAATTGACCATGGAATGGATCCCTTGAGTGGAGTGGTGTGGGTTCTTCTTAATCTTGACGATCGAGTTTTTTGCCTTGCCAACATGTATGCACTTAATGATGTGGATGGGAAAGTAGTGCTAAGGGTTGGATCACTTACTTTGTGGTGAATTTAACAATGTGGAGTCTCAGGATGGTAAAATTTGAGTTAACCCTGTCTACATGCCCCAACAGGAGCATACAACCTAGAGTGGCCTTAAGGCCAAATTTGGCTTTATAACCCCAACAAGTGTTGGAAGGGCGATACTTCAAAGATGTGGTTCACGTGGTCTATATTTAGGGCCGACCTTGAGAGAGTTATGAAGCATCTTGACAAAGCCATGCTTTTAGAGAAGAACCCCTTCTTTTACTATGATGGTGGTAGGCCGGTGCAAGTGATAGTAGAAGTTACTCTTTTTGACCACCAACTATTGTTTTATCAATCTCTTGGGGTGAAACCAAGATGCATCTGCTTAAGTCCAAATATCTGCTTAATGCCTTCCGTTTACAGTGCCCAACTTGTATCTAGGTTGTTTTGTGGATTTGGAACTTGTTGCTTGGGCTGAGGGGGTAGGATGGTTGGATTGAATGGTGGATGATGCCATCGGTTGGATAACAATGTTTTTGCATGGGTTTGGAAAATAGATAGTAGTCATGCGACTTTTGCATCACAAAGTGGCCAAGGAGGAATTTGAAGTTGTCTCTTGACAACTTTAATGTACTCCTTATGGTGAATCTCTTAATCCCATGTGGCCAAGATTAGGCACTTATCCAAGGTAAATGAGATTTGGCAAGCGTAGAGTGCCTAGATTTGGTCTTGACTTCACTAGCTTAAAACTAGAGATCGACCCACCAAATGTTTTTTTCAAATGCTAGCAATAAAGGAGGCTTTGAAAAGATTAGAGCCGTGAAGACGTTATTTGAAAGGTTAACCAACCAGGAGGGGATTTGACGAAAATTCGTTGACCATTTTGTATTTTCTTCCAATCTCAGGGAATGACGAATGCTCAGAGGGTGGCCATGCAAATGTACATTGACTTTGTCCCTTGAAACTTCCCCTCGAGGAAAGAAAGAATATATGACTAGGAATTGACCCTGTTAGAGTTGACAAAATCCCTGATGGTGATCGTTGATGGTAAGTCTCTTGGGTTTGATGGCTTCCTGTGTGAATTCTTTAAAGACACTCGAGAGGGTGATGGGATCGACCTACTTAGAGTCTATAAATATGTAGTTTGGATGAAATCACTTGGGTCACTTATCAATAGAGGCTTTATCAAGTTTATCCCAAAAGTAGGGGACCTAGAACTGATTACCAACTGGAGGCCAATCACTCTCCTCAATGTTTCTTACAAGATTTTGGCCAAAGTTTTGGCCTTGTGACTTTGATATATTTTACCTCAAATCATTCAAACGAACTCCCAAATGGGTTTTATCATGGTTATGTGGGAGGGTATGGAATGGGCTAGATGCATGGGGCTGAAATCTCTTTTTATCAAACTAGAATTTGAAAAACTATATGACTGCATTGAATGGCCTTTTATCTTGGCCATGTTGTGGGCCCTTAGATTTGGATAGTTCTTTGTTTGGGCTATGGAGACCTTATTTTCGGATGCTTTAGCTTGCCTGCCTATTTATCAAGCTAAATCCAAGGAGGATCACTCGTTTAGGCCGATTAGGCAAGGTTTCCCTTTGACCCCAACCCTCTATGTGTTGGCCGTTGAGGTCTTGACTACCTCTTACATCACTAGACTACTCTTAGGTCTCATTAAAGGTATTCCCCTCCCGAGGCTTGATGTCAGTTGGATGGTTAATGGGCATTTCGTCGATGATTCTTTTCTTACCATCTTGGAGGAAAAAGAGTTAGTGGACAACACCATGGATTGTATTTACATCTTTAATGAAGCTTCAGGATCTGAATTGCAAATGGATAAAACATAATGTTATAGGTTGGTTTAAGAAGACATTCCTGCTTGGTTAGCTAGTTGGGGTGGTCATGGATTTAGCCTAGTCAAGTGTTTCAGTTTTTGGGTATCCTCTTTGCCCAGAATTGATGATCCTTTTGATAAGCTCATTGGAGCTACTGTTTTCTATAAGATTGACTTGAGATCTGGATATCACCAAGTTGATATTAAGGATGAAGACATCCACAAGACAACTTTTAGAACGAGGTATGGACACTATGAGTTTGTGGTAGTTCCATTTGGGCTTACTAACGCACCAACTACTTTCATGTGTTTGATGAATAGTGTTCTCAACAAATATTTGGATAAGTTTGTCTTGGTGTTTGTTGATGATATTCTGGTGTATTCCAAGACTAAGGAAGAGCATGAAGAACATCTTAGGATGGTGTTACAGGTACTAAGAGATCACCAACTATATGCCAAATATAGTAAGTGTGATTTCTTTCAGAAGGAGATACAATATTTGGGCCACACAATCTCAGCAGAAGGAGTGGTAGTAGATCCCGAGAAGATCAAGTCAATCATGGATTGTCCTGCACCTCAGAATGTCACAGAGGTAAGGTCGTTTATGGGATTAGCTGGATATTATAGAAGGTTTATTAAGGGATTTTCCAAGATTGGTCATCCCATTACCTCATTGCAGAGGAAGGGGAAGAAATTTGTATAGTCAACAGAGTGTGAAGTCAGCTTCTAGCGGCTGAAGCACCTTTTGACCAATGCCCCTGTTTTGAAGATTGCAGACCTTGATAAAAATTTCTTGGTTTGTACAGATGATTTCAAGGAAGGACTCGTTGGAGTTCTTATGCAAGAAGGGCAAGTGATCTGTTATGAGTCACGAAAGCTAAATGAGCATGAGCAACGATATGTCACCCATGATTTGGAGCTTGTAGTGATTTTGCATGCACTGAAGATGTGGAGGCATTACTTGTTCGGAAGAATATTTGTCTTTATGACAGACCATTGTGGTCTAAAGTATTTGTTTGATCAGCCACGATTGAATGCTAGACAATCAAGATGGATGACATTGATTAGCAAATTTGATTCTGAGATCAAATATATAAAAGGAAAGGAAAATAGAGTGGCAGACGCACTCAGTCAAAATGTGCAGACGATACACTCAGCAACAAGTGTAGGTGAGCCTGGCATCAAGCAAAGAATTAAATTTCTCTTGCAAGAAGATAAGTTTTTCAACTTAGTGTGGGAAGGCTTGCAACAAGAACGCAGTGAGAAAAAGTATGAGGGATATCAACTTGCAGTTGATGATTTACTGCTGTATAATAGTAGGTTGTATGTACTTGATTCAGTAGAGCTGAAGCATCTCATTATGGATGAATTTCATAGGAGACCTTATGTGGGTCATCTTGGTTATCAGAAGATGATAACAATCGTAAGACAATTGTATTATTGGCAAAGAATGAAGCAAGACATTGCTAAGTATCTTGCCAAGTGTTTGGAGTGTCAACAGGTCAAAGTTGAACACAAGCACCCTATAGGATTGTTGCAACCATTGCAAATTCCAAAATGGAAATGGGGGACAATATCCATGGATTTTATCACTAGTTTACCGAGGATAGTTAGGAAACATGATGCAATGATGGTAGCGGTGGTTAAGTTGAGCAAGGCAACTCACTTTATTCCCATTAAATCTACTTTTAAAGCTATAGATGTTGCTAACATTTTTATGAAATAAATTTTTAGACTGCATGGTTTACCCAAGACTATTATTTCAGACCGAGATGCAAAGTTCACTTCAAATTTCTAGAAAGGCTTGTTTGTGTGTTTGGGAATGCAACTAGCATTTAGTACGACCTACCATCCTCAAACAGATGGTCAGACCGAAATATTGAACAAAGTGTTGGAAGACATGTTGAGGATGCGTGTCATGCATCAATCCAAACAGTGGGAAGAATAGCTACCCTTGGTAGAATTTTCCTATAACAATGGTTATTAGGAATCATTGAAGATGACTCCATTTGAGGCTTTGTATGGCAGGAAGTGTAGAGTTCCAATCAGTTGGGACAGTCCAGTGGACAAGATCACACTTGGACCAGAATTGCTAAATGAAATGGAGCAGACAATGATCATAATAAGGGAGAATTTGAAAGTAGCCCAGGATAGGCAGAAGAGCTATGCTGACAACAAGATAACTCATAAAGAGTTTAAGGTGGGGGATCATGTGTATCTCAGGGTAAAGCCCAAAAGGAGCTCCCTAAGGATGGGAACTTGTGCCAAGTTAGCACCCCACGCTACTGTGGACCGTTTGAAGTCCTGGAAAGAGTGGGACTAGTAGCATATAGACTTGCCCTGGAACCTACTGTTAGAGCTCACAATGTGTTTCGTGTATCTTTATTAAATAAGTATATTCATGACTCTAATCATGTAATTGATTGGACCGTGATACAGGTGGAACAAGAGGGAGAATTCTGGCCCAAACCTCAACACATCTTGAATAGGAGAGAATCGTTGCTCCGGAACTGAGTCGTCGTGCAGGTCAAGGAGCAATGGAAGCACTCTGGAGCAGATGAGGCCACTTGGGAGCTAGAAGATAACATGAGAATGGCATACCCATTTTTGTTTCTTGTATATATAGATACAGATGGTATTTTAAACCCCGAGGACGATGTTTCTTTAAGGGGGAGGGGAATGTAACACCCTGTTTTAGCCCATGAGTATAATTATTCTAAGACTTCATGTATTGTGATTATGAAGCATGTAATTATGTTTGTGATTAATGAAAACACCAGACAACTAACTGGGAAGGAAGCCTTGAGTACTGGCCATGATACCATGAGTAGGACTAGTGAGGTGGATGTTTCAATGAGGAAAATCGGAAGCTTGCTCAACAATCTAGCCTACACCTGCACAGATTGAATACACTACCTCCCCAACGTACTTGAACTGCATGGAACCATAAAGCTTGTTTATGATGATCAGGATTGGGTGGTTGAGCAGTTGTAATTACTGACTGATTTGGTACTTGGAGGAGTAAAAGGTCGATTGAGACCTCAACCAGAAGGATGCACTAAATTTGCTCCTTCGATTCGGGAGCTTGACACAGTGGATTGCTTCTGACAAAAGTGATCGGGGATCCCGAGGATAGGGAGGAAGAAGAGGGTAAAGGTGGAAAAACAACGCAATTCGGAGGAGAGGAAGAAAACGGAGAAAAAGGAAGAGCAGGAGGACGTATGAGAGAGAAGAATATCAACGGTCTGTGAAGTGGAAGAGAACCAAAGCGCGGATGCACGAAGACTAGAGTCACACAAAGGGACGGAGGATTATTGTGAACAGAGTGAGTTGCAGACTCACAAATAGATGGTGCAGTGAGCATAGGAACTCACGCGCACAACTCTGAGTAGCATAGAAGATTTGGGAAGTTTTTTATGAGGAAAACATGAAGCTTTCCCATGATTTTGATGGTCACCCTGGAGCAGAGAAGACCGATATCCATACTAGAGCAAAAGAGGATCGCGACTTGGCACTTACTGGAAAGAAACTGACACTGGTAAGGGGAGGTCACTAAGGGACCGTGTAGTGTTATCTCACAGTTTGTAGCTATGAGAAAAGGCTAAAGGGTAGAAGGCCAAACTGGCGTAACAAGAACCTATCCCACCCAATGTCACCACGATGGGATGGTTCTTTCTCTTTAGGGAGGTGAGGCCCAGGGGAGACGTCCCCGGTGACCTGGGGTTTTGAGGAGGCAAAAGGATAGAAAGACAAGGATAAGTTTCCCCCTCACAAGTCACCACCCAAACAGATAGTCCGGCCAAAGGCCAATTTAAAGAAAACCCCCAAGGAAAGTATACTTGCCTGGAACAAAACAACAACAAACTGATACGTGCAAGCTATTCAATGGGTTAGTACTTCATATAGAGACTATCAGATGTTCAATATAAGCAATTTGAAAGTAAATGTTGACGAAGTCAATGTTTACAAAATAGCACTGAAAGATAATGTCACTTCACCAATAAATACTAGAACGATATGGCATTCAATGCAACAAATCGATACTTAACTCAATTAATGCCTTTAACTACCATTCAATTGCTCATAAAATGAAACATTGCTGCAATAAAGATGAACTATTCAATAATGACATCAACAACTTAGGGTTAGTAGGGTTAGCTAGAGCTAGGGTTTCAATTCAAAAGCTTTGAGAGAGTTTAGATCAAGTTCTACTTCAACGTTTGAGGTCTTAGATCATTGCCTTAGGGTTCAATGGAGTCATAAGTGAAGGACACACAGGTTGAAGGAGGCAAGATTTCAAGGACTAGAGGGAAGATTTTTGAGGTGTTGCTAAGGCAAGGCCTCAAAATCAAAACCCTAGGGGGGAGAGGCTCACTTTGGTGTTGCTAAAGCAAGGCCTCGTGCTCTCTCCTCCTTCCCGGCAAGACGGCTAGCTTAGGTGAAGCACAAAAACAAGACAAGAAGGCTTAATGAGGGAGAGTGTTGCTGCAGCAAGGCTCTTTCATTAAACCCTAAAAGAAAACGGCCCTAAGTGTAGATAACCTAGGTCTGGGATGTCTTCTTCCTCTTGGATTCTAAATGGTATGGCTAGCACAGGGGAAAGAGAAACAAGGAGTGTAGCTACGGCTAGGCTCTCTTTCTCTCCTTCAATGGCTGAAAGTTTCTCTATCAGGGGACATGAG